>JAFBJW010000146.1:825938-853615 GCA_016785235.1 Pseudorhombus dupliciocellatus | reverse complement strand
TCATAGGGTAGCATGTCTTATGCTGAAAATGTTGTTTTTTCGCAAAAAAAATAATCTCAAAAATCGATGAAAAAGTCATTTTTCATCGATGTCGTTTTTTCCAAAAAAAAAATTTTTTTTTTGCCCAGAAATCGTTGAAAACATCATAGGGTAGAGTCTCATTTAAAATGTATTACCGTTTAGTGTCATGCGGGGACAAAAATGTCCACTAATTTTAAACGCTATAAAAATATTGCAGATTAATATTCCTTTCAGTCCTAAACAAAAACTATCAAATAAGCAATTATTTTCAGGATTTTAACCCTTTAAATGCTGATCATGTGATGTCATTTTTTTTTTTTTTTTTTTTTTACAAAAAACACAGTATACAGTAAGTAATGGTGGGGTGGGTTTTTTTTCAAAAAACTTGCACATCTTAAGAAAGCTCTTTAAAACCACTGCACCACTGTGCAGTTAACTTCTCAAACCGAGAGCTTCCCGTTGGAAAGGTCAGGTGTGTACAGAAGCAACAGTTAAAACCGGCTGCTCGCTAAATGCTCCACATTTATTTGAAAAAAGATTCAGCACACACAAACACAGACAGATATGGCACATCGTCACACAGTCTCACACTTTCACAAACACAGGTGCCAAGTGAGCAATGAGAGTGTGCATGGTCTCCAGCCGCTGTGGTTTTAGACTTGTCCATAGAAAAGCTGTCAGTACCACAGACTGCAACACTGTAAACACTGATCACAGGAGGGAGGGGCGTGTCCAGAGGATGGCGTGTCCAGAGGATGGCGGGTGGTGGAAGTGGTGGTCAGGGAAGCTTCTCTCTAACGGTCTGAAGCTCTGCTGTCAGTTTCTGCGCGTCGGGGGGGGGGGGGTTGGTTTCGGGGGTGTGCAGGCATGGGCAAGCCAGGCTCAGTGAGGACATGGGGTGGTGGGGCAGGGGTCCAGGGGCTCCTTCTGAATCACATCCCCATGCGAATGCTCTGAATGATCTGAAATATGGCTGCGAACAAACAGATGGATTTGTTAGACCATTTGATTTGTTCGTAAAAAATAAAAAAATAAAAAAAATAAAAACAGTGGCCACATTATTTCAAGATGTTTGAAAACAACAATGTATATGTATATATGTGGTATATATGTGTGATGGAGAATATCCCTCTTCAGTTTGGATAATGAAAGTACATTCATAAAGAAAAAACATATATAACATATTTGTTTTCAGATAACAACAATTAATAATTGTTAATTACATATTGAGGGGGAAAACAACTTACTGACCCAACTGGAAATCACCAAACAAGTAATTTCAACCATAGCAGCAAAAATGTGTTTGGGAAAAGTTCATATTTTTACATGTTTCAGTGGATGTAAACATTAATACAACATAGGAAACAAATGATGAAATATCAATGTGACCAAAACATAGTGATGAATGAATTAAAGTTAAAAAAAATAAAAGAAACACATCTTTTTAAATCGTATCGCTTTCTCCTCCAAATGGAAGAGGAACGTACCTGATCCGCACACAACAAATACAAAGAGGGCCAGCAGCCAGGGGCCCACAGGATACTTTTCCTCTTGTGGTCGCTGTGGGAAAAACACACACAGACGTAGTAAATTAGCAATACTGCTCATTATGGAGGAGACTGTTACTGGTATTTGTCACTGAAGGAAAAGTGCTCTTACTAAACTATAGGAACTTATCACAGCACTGTGCCGTCGACAGTGAATGCTGCAGAACAAAAACACAACTTTATGGGTAGTTCCCCTCTCTCACCACTGGTCAGAGGGTAGTGGATCATGTCTTTGTTATATCATTTTCTCTACAATCAGCAATCATCTTGTCATCATCTTTCACAACTAAGTCATCGGGTGCCACTGCAGAATCAAAATGACCGCAATAAGAACTGTGTGGACGCACTGGAACACAACAACCTCAGAGTGTAACGGTCCAGTTTTCTCCTCGAGAGGAAAAAAACGAGCCGAACAGCACGAGTCAGCCGGTCTAGGCAAATTCAGGGAGCGGCCATCAATCCCACAAGATGACATCATTACGCCAGTGGTGTGGGAGGCTGTCACAGTCTGGGGAACACAGATGATCAGTGGAGGACTGCTTGTTTTTCTTCTACAATAACTCATATGCGTGAAATCAGAACCTGGCAGCCTCCGTATGTCCATCTGGTGACAGAGGAAGAGGAGGACACCATTCTGGACATTAGCCTCATTCACAACAAAGTTATATTCAAAGTGAATCTTCCCATCTGGGTCCCTCACACTAAACAAATTAAAACTGCAGGGTTTATTTGCTTGAGTATGATAGATAATTGAATAATTAAAAAAAACAATGTGTAAAGCAGAGACAATATTTATAAGTTTTGATTTTCCTCACTGAGGGTTTTAACACTGTGTTAATTCCACAGCCATTAGGGATAGTTCATCTCACTTTTGACAGTACAAAAAAGAATTCTTGGAACAATTGTAAATCACAATATTTTTACCATCATAGGTTTATTAAATTAATATTGAATAATAATACTTATTTAATTCTACGTGCTCCAGTAGAGACCACAGTTAGTTGTATATAGTTTAGCCTTGGTCAGATTTACTTGTGATGTCTCCATCTGATATTGTTGTTCATCTAACATTTGGATTTTTCTCTCAGGCAGTTAATTGCCAAATCAATTAGTGGAATTTTCCATAAATCATTTCACCTGATCTTATCCCCTCCGCCAGTTTTAAGTACTTGATGAATGAAGGAGCTGCTGTAATCTATTACACTGATGGAAGGATGGCACTCGAAGTAACGTGCAGTTACATGGTAACGAATAGATTACATTCGGATGGTGACCCAGCCCGCCGGCTCCTCGCGTCAATCACTCAGGTGCCGGTCCTGAACCGAACCGGGCGACACATGCGAGCTAACCCTAGCACGTCGTGTGCCCACTGACACCAGCACCAGCACCAGCACCGCCATGCTGCTGTGATCACCGCGGACAGAACGTCACCTATCCGGGCTAATGTGACGCCAGCGTGTCGCGGTCCGTGAACGTCTCACCAGCGTCTTGGCCACGTTTCCTCTCTGCGTGATGTTCTTGCTGTGTTTCTCGTTGGCCATGCGGATCCTCTGTTTAGCCACCATCTTCCGCAGATATAACCCGGGATAAATACGCTGGCTTTAGCCCGTTATTTCTCGGATGCTGCAGGCGGACGTCTGCGTCAAGTGGAACAGCACGTACCGGAAAATCGGGCAGTCTGCCTTTCAAATTTAAACTATTGACTATTTGTGGTGCGACATACCATTTAGAGCATTTAGAGCACAGATCAATATTCTGAGCTGTCCAACACGGAAAAATGTTTTTTAAATCAAATTAGTTAGTTTTCCTGGTTGTAAAATGTTCAAATAGGCATTATCAGTTACACGTTCTTTACTAAACCTTTAGTGTGAAGGGCCATCACAGGAAGTCCTGTGTCCCATCCCTCTGACTTTACACACAGTTGTGCACCTGATGGAGATGAGCGCGTGGACAGAGTTTTATTATGCATCTGCTGATTAATGGAGGATGGCGCTTGGCCTGTAAACAAACAAACAAATAAGAAATCAGGGGACGAATTCACTCAGTTGTCAGTTAAGTCCACGTGGTAATTACTGCTAATATGAATAATGTTAATGTTAATAAAGTTTATGTCCTTTAAAAATGAAAAGATAAAACGTGTTACTGATGAAAATAAGTCAAGAGAAAAGAAAAGAAAATATATATTTAAAAAAACGAATTTCTATGATCAGAACTAGGAGAAAGCACATTTTTAAAAATGTGTTTTGAAACTGAAAATATTCTGACATTAGACTATGGTATATATCTAATAAAGCAGCAGCAGAGGGTCCCTTTCTATCAGTATTTACAATACTTCTAATCCTCTAAATTCTAGAAACATATTTATATGCCATGAGAGAATACCTAGTAAAATTATATGAGGATTAATCCAGCCCTAAATTACATGGATATAGTTCACATTGCTCAATTTGCTACTCAAAATCAATTGCACTTTTCACCCCAAAGGTCTGAAGCCTCTGATGAGAGTCAAATTACTCCTCCCTCTCTGAAATCGCAGCATCATCTGCACACATTATGAGGTCAGCGTGGAAATGGTGCAATTAAACAATTTAACTCGGCATCGCACGGTGCATTGAAAACTCATCGTGATGTGCACAATTCTGAATCAGTTACAGTCCACTCACTCTCTGTAAAAGATGTACCGAGCGATGGAGGGGGGGCAGAGATGGAGCAGGGGTTGCCTAGCAACTGCATCAGAGGGGTGCGTTTGGGGAGCGAGACAGAAACTCTAGTGATGAGTGCTCTGAAGAGTAGACTTGCTGTGTAATTAAGTGTGGACACTGCTTACACTGATGTGAACACAGAGGGGAGGATTTGTTTTTGGTCTCAATTAAATAAAAAATAGTTGATGTGGACATTGATAAAAGATAAAATACGAAAGCTATTCCACCATCGTCACCAGAGTGCTGGTGTGTACTCTGGATCAGAGTACCAGCAGTTCATGTGGTATTTCTGCCCTCATTTCAATTTAACCTTCTGTCATTCTTCCACTCAGCTTTAGCCAAGGATCAAATAAAATAAAAATGAATGCACAGTAAAATCTAAAAGCAGTAGAAAATAGCTGCATTTGATTACAAGCATAATCAGCATTAAAAACAGTGGAAAAGGTTGATGCAGCATGAAGTGAATCTATGTCACTTAGTCCTGCAGGTTAACTGAAGCTGCAGCTGTGGTGGCTTTAGGATTTTTTTGTGCATAAGAACCTGGAGCAGACGACGAGATTCCAGGGACGCTGTGAACAGTCACTTTAAAACCAAGAAATGCCAAATGTACACACCTCCACCCTCCCCCCTGAGCCACAAACACTCACGACCTTTCTCTGGAGGTGTGTGTGTGTGTGTATGTGTGAGAGAGAGTCGAAGTGATGTGAAAAGAGCACAAGTCCTGGGAGCTGATCAAATGTCCTCATGTGTTCGCAGTCAGCATCAATGCCTGACCTGGATTTCAAACCATCTCCCTTTCACATCTCTGCAGTCTCTATTGTCTGTCAGTGTGTGTGTGTGTGTGTGTGTGCATGTAGGAGACCAGAGACGGAAGCCAGGACAGTAAGAATAAATCTCTCTTTGTTCGCTTTTCTGTCTGCACTTCAAAGTCCAGACTGAAAACGATGCCTCTCCTGTCTCTATTCTTCTTGACGAGCCAGAGAAACAACAAACTGGGACCTTGGGATCACATGTTAAAAACATGAGACATGGCATGAGAAGGAAGAAGAGAGGGGTTTGGTTCGTTGATTGATTGATTGATGAAAAAAACTACAAAATTAATTTCCACCAAAAGAGTTTGTAAAGGACAAATGCTGTTCCTTGATGGAAGTATATGTTCTTCTGAGAGCCTCTGTTGGATGAATAGAGACTTAAATAAACTGCAGCCCCTGTCTTGTTAAGATGTTTCCAACTAGTGTCATGTGTTTATGTTGCCAGGTGTTTATTTATTCAGATTCATTCAGCACTGTGAATTTGTTATCCTGCCTCCTTGAAATTTATTTTTTACGACTTCAACCAACCTGGCGATGTTTTCCATGGGGGGTGGGGGCAACATTCTCATCCAAAATTAGGTCAATGCAACAAACAGAATTAAAGCACAAATGTGCAAAACACTGCGCTGACAGCAGAGCGGAGGACAGCACAAACACACCGCCAGTTCATTTTAGGGCACAGGCTACAGGAAAAACCAGATGTGCAGGAGTCGCACACAGTGTTTTAAATATTACACGTGAAGCCATAACACGACGTGCGAGTACTAACATGGTTGTAAGTATAGTTGACCTACATACTGTCACTCTTTAGGAGCTGGGGAGGCTGTTTATTGCTCCTGCAGGTGATAATTATGCAAACAGTATGCAGGAAGACACGTTACCGTCGACACATATGCACGTGCAACGCAACAGCTGTTGTGACTTTAACAGGGGAAATACCTCAGACCATTAAAGCCAGCGGTCATGCACAAAGGCACCGGGGGATAAAATCCAACCAGTGGAGTGAGCACAGTGGCTCTGTTTCGGAGCATAGACTATCCGACCTATATTCTGGCTTGTTTACCTGAGACCTGCGCCGCTAATTATAGTTCACGCTCAGCACACGGAGCAGCAACATGTACTTAAATCGCTGCACGAGACGCTAACAAAATAAACCCGAAACGTGAGAGATGAATTCAGGTAAAGAGAGACGAGGGCAGGGGGGCTGAGGTGGGAAGGAAATGTTTGAAATCGAGGGTGTGACATGATGAAAATGAGCTCTGTAGGAAAACATGCACACGGCAGCTCGCTAATCAAAGCTCATTTGGTCCCAAACAAGTCTCCTTGTTCCCCTGGTGACCTGCTCCGACTGGCCTTGATGCTGCCGGCCGGGCCTGACAGAGCTCCATCTGTAACTCCATGAAAACACGAAGTCTCACACACACACACACACACACACACACACACGTCTCTCAGTGCTGCTGTCCTGAAACAACATTGACTCTCTGGCAGTGCCCAGGAAAAGTTAAGATGGCTTGCAGCTGCTTTTTTTTGCTTGTTTTTTTAGCCGCTTGAAGGCATTCCAGATCGAAAGAGGGAAACCTGCCTATGAAAATATTTAAAAGTGACTGTGCCTAGGATTACCCAGCACAGTTAAATAAGTCACAACGATAATTATCAAGTCTTTATAACTGCCACAAAAAAATCACCATCTTCCCGTTTTTAACAGGCAGTAGAGAAAGTGGTGTGAAGGTCAAAACAGCCACTGTTGCTCTGGTGAACTGCGTCACTTATTAAACAGCTAATGGATTGGTCACTTTCTGTAGAGAGCACAATGCAAACTTTCATCATTGATATACAAATAAAGTTTTCATGGTGAGTCATGGGAAAGAAGGAAGTAATGAATCATACAGGGAGTAGGATGGGAAAACACTTTCTAGAGTCGTGAGGATGAACATCAGCCTACCTGAACTACTTTATTTGTCTCCTGAGCCTGGCAGAGGGAGGGAGGGAGGTGTAGACCCTGTGCATACACACCACACAGCTATGTGACCCACTTTGAATGCCAGGCTCCAGGATTGCCTTGAAATATATGTGTGTGTGTGCATGCTCTCTACACTCCAGCAGTTTTAAAGAATGAATAATAAAAAAGTAATTATCTAAAGTAAGTCACTGCAAAAGTTAATACTAATACTAATGATGTAAACACAACTCAAGAAGAGTTGAAGACATTTATGCAAACAGATATTTCCAGATTGTTCTTCAGTGTTTTCCCACTGTCTAAATTTATGTCACATCATTTCTGATATATCTTTGTAAATGTGCTCAATCTAGATGGCGCTTAATGAAACAAAGAGACTGGCTGAGCCTTAATGTGAAAGTTCAGTGTTGAACGATAATACAGGCGTGTCTGTCTGCTGTTAAGAGCACACGGCAACCAGAGAGGAAGACTAATGAATGAATATACACATCTATGATGGCAACACAAGGCTTTAGCTCTTCTAACCGAGATTCACCTTGTCAGGAACTGCACCCACTCCTGTGATATAATTGGTGCTACATTTTCTGAATTCCTAGAACATTTCCTAGATTCCTGAACGTCCCTGTGGGACACACCCACATGCCTCGCAAGGCGAGGTGTGGACGTGCCGAGTCACCTTGAGGGGACAACCTGCTGTTTCCTCGGCGACCTTGATTGATTTCTTTTGTTCGCACGTGACCTCAGACAGATCGATGGAGGTGCGTCTTTCTTTCCCAGTGACCTCACAAATCATCATCCAATATCTATGAAACGTTAGCAAATGCTTCATTAGCTCCATTAGTTTCAGCAGGTTCACCCAGTTTAATGATGTAATAAAGAGTCAAACCTGTTACACAGCAAAGCTTGAGAGACACCATGGATTATTAAACCAGTGCAGGTACACAACATCATCCAAGTCACTTCCTGTGTGTCACTCAGACGCTGCATTTAGTTGTGCACGGTGGATCTTCCTAAAAGAAAATCTACGATTGTTTGGACTTTTGCTGGCATCATAAAACACGTGCTAGCCTGAGGCAGTGAGGCCTCCTTCTCAACACGAGCACTAATGGAAATAAGAGAGATGTTTTTTACAAGACAACCGAGGTGGTGTACAACACACCCCCGCAGAGGAGAAAAACCTCAGACGGCTACGATGAAGTACAGAAGAAAGGAAACAAGCACAGTCAAAGAACAGGTTAGAGGCGAGGTTGGACCACACTGGCAGCCTTTTACACTGCTGGGATCCAGGTTTATATGAACTCTTTTCATTTTTATCAACAACTGAAAATTCAACAAATAGTCCAAATCTCGTTTGTAAAATTAGACTTTCTCCGGTCCCAATTTTTGAGTTGTGTCTCTGATCACAGATGTAGATTATTCTGTTCAAAACCCACCCTGAGCGTGATGCCGGAGGAAAATGGCCGCCACGTGACTACGGCCCATTAAGGCCCGCCCGCCCCAAAACGCGTCTCTTTGGGGGAAACCCGTCACCTGGCCCCTGCAGGAGAAGGGCTGCTTGTGCCTCTTTGTCCTGACGATTAGTGCTCCCACCACTTCTTTGTGTCAGTCTTCTATGTCCAGGCACAAAACGCAGCGCGCTGGTTTAGCAGCTAACCGCTGCTGTTTTACTGACCAACCATCAGGTAACAAAGCGGCCGGGGACAAAGGACGCACAATGGCTTTGAGCCTGAAAACCCGAGAGAGCGCAAGAACGCGGGGCAGGGGGCAAACACGCACACACTCTTACAGTATGAAGGCAAAGGCGCACACGCACTTCACACATGCGCTGACACGTGTGGTTGAGGGAACATGCAAGAGGCAGCAGAAATACACAGCAGATGTGTTTTGTTATACACGAAAGCCTCATGCTTAGCTGAGAGTTCGTTTCATTTCTAGAGCTTTTGGGAACTTCTGACGCTTGTATTTGAACTATAAGTTATTACATGCTGTTTTCACATTTTCCTGAGTAAACATAAAACTGGTTTTGTGAAGAAATTGAATCTGAAATCTCTCACAATTTAACACAATCCTGACAGAAATGATTGATGCAATCAAGTCAATCCTCTTTCAAAATAATAAGACGACAATGTGTCTGCAGGGAAAGGGTCTTTTTGGTGTTTTAGCTACTGATGTTTTCAGCCAACTGTCATGGCAGCAGACCTCAGCTGAACAGGCACTGAGCTTTTCTACATCTTGTCAGTGGCTGCTATGTTTTCTCTTGCCCTGGACAGACTTGATGGATGTTCACCTTTAAACTTCACTCGGGAGTTAGAAGCAGACGACTCTTCCTAGAAGCACTGAATAAATACACGACGTGTTAACTGCATTCTCCCTGCCATCAAACCAGCACTCTCCAGGAAACGTGACTGGCGTCCAGTTCCAAGAGAGATGAGGAGCCTGGGGCATTCTATTTCTTTTATTTTCCCAGATGATGAAACACGTCTTACAAAGAAGTGTTTTTTCCCCACAATCTCTGAATTCCATGCTCACTATCCTTAAAGTCCTAAAATATATCTACTTTAAACTACTCTTATTTATGAACATATAGATCGTGAGGACTAATATCTAATATCTGCTCAATTATGTAAACTCCTGGAGCAGTTTCCCATCAGGCCTTGGCACTGGGGAAAAAGAGTGGTGTGATTAATTCATGAGCAATGGCCTGCTGTGTTTCAGTCCATCTCCATGGAAATGCTCGGCTGATGCTTTACAGGGAAATACAGAAACACACTGGCTGGTGGGATGACGCCAAAAAATAGTGAATAAACACAAATTACCCCAAAACTAGCCAGACGGATATTGCACCCTCACTATTCCACACATTATCCTTTAGTGCGTTATAATTAAGTTATAGTCTCTTGATTTAGTAAAAATACTGTAGAAAACACATCAGGTTAGTCCCAGACAGCAGCCTGTTGGGATCTGGAGACCTTCTAAATGAACTTGGGCCACCTCGGGCCGAGCTTATCTCCTGTGTGGAGTTTGGGTGCTTCAGTTTCACTCCGCAGACAATAAGGCTTTGTGGCCGCAGACTATCAAGAAGATGACACTGCTCACAAGGTACTCTCTGCTAGTGTGTGCGTTAGAGCGAGAGAGAGAGAAAGAATGTGTGTGAGCTTGTGTAGGTGATATCTGTCCTCTGGGAGAGACACACAACACCACCAGTGATCACTGTAAGTAGCAGTAATGAGGATGTAGCGTGGGAACAGCTAATTAATGCACAGCCACCAGGTGACCTTCACGTTGCTCTTTCAGTTTTTACCAAGAAGAAAACTTGTCCTAACACTGATGCCCCCTGAGGAAATAAGTAAATTAAAATTGAGCAAATATGTTTAAACACACACACACACACACACACACACAGTCACCTTGTGTGCTCAAGCTGACACGGAAATACATTGTGTGTCCCTGTGGTTAATAATATTGACATTGACTCTGTTTCATTTTGTGTGCCAAATAAAATTGCCGTCCCTGCTCTACCCTGATTTGTGGACATTGGTGACATCTCGGAGGAAGCAACATACTGGTGCATAAAGTGGACGACCTCCGTCTTATGCCTTAAATCAGCATGAAATAAAGAGCAACAGCTCAGGGGTTACAGAGGCTGTAACAAAAATACTGCACTGCACCTCAGAGCAAATCGCATCTATAATTATGTCGAAATATGAAATATTTGCCGAGCGGTGGCTGTCCACAGCTCATCCTGGAGGAAAAACTACATCCACTGTGCTTCACTGCAAAACATATTTGCAAGCTGCAAAGTACTTGATAATGCATGTAATTAAATTAATTAGGTATTTGTTTTATTACTGTTTCTATGATGGCACGTCTTGTTCTTGTTACACATACTGTACAGTGTGTGTATCGGCTCATCCCTCAGCCTACTGAGGAGCCAGTAAATACCATCATAAGTCTGGGTCCAGCTGCCCAGCATCACATGGCAGCCATGGTGGATATGACCTTTCCATTCTGAACGTTGTGCATTTTGAGAGGGGCGGTGCTACAATTTTTTTTTTTTTAATTTCCACAGTGTCTCCGTGATGACACACCCACAGCCTGGAATAAACTGCATCCTGTACAAAATCCCACTCAACACCCGGTGAGACCAGACCAACTGTTCAAATAAACACACACTCCCCCAAACAGAGTATATATGTCTAGGCTCCGCTCCTCTCTCATCTCATCTCTCACAAGCACCGCCCAACATTCCTTCAGACCACTTTTAAATAAACCAACACACACATTATGTACAGGATATGTTTGCTCAGGAATACAAGACGCACACGCACAGGTTGACTGTGATGTTTACACACCAGCCAAGGCTGTGTGTAGACAGTGGAAAGGTCCCGACAGGATAAAGGTGAGAAAAGTCAGTTTGCACTTCAAACAGCAGCTGGAAGAATGGAGTGTGGAGTATTTCCTACCCAGATGGAAAATGTTGCAGGAGCAGACATCCTCTCCTCTTTGTGGCCAAAACAAACTGAATGTATTGTGTGTTCTGAGTGAGTTCATCCCTTCCACCAGGTTTGTTCTACATACTAACTTCTTAATGACACGCTTAATATTGCACACACACATATCTACACTCTTGTTACTACTCAAAAATGCACTGGTTCACCTCAAACATGATTCTTCCACACACCTTCAGATGGAAAGCGTTCGCTGGCGGATGAATTTTGACGGTGGAGTTATTTGAAGTCCAGGAGGTTGAATGGTCAGCCAAGGTGGGACACAGATGACTGGAAACAGAGCGAGAAACAAGTGTGAAATAAGGATGAAATGTGGCTCAGTGTCTGTCACACTCATGCAGATGATGTCACAGTGTCAGGAGCCTGAATCAATAATGGATACCTGCTCACATTCCAGCTCAGGTGACGGTCTGGGGTCTGTTGGCGGCACTGGCACCTGCTGTGCGTGGTACGGATCTGTGCTGTGGAGACATCACATGCTCTTAATGACTTATAATACTACACAACTAATAATAATTATATTAACCTACCAGGGTGTTCCTGTCGACACTGAGGGAAAAAAATAAACTCCTGATTTCATGTCATCTTTCTGACAGCCGGGCTGAGTCCTCAGTCTCTCCACCTTCATCCATGAGCAAATGGTGCCCTCTTGTGAATATTTTGTGTTACTGCTACAAAATATTCACATTCACGCACTTTCTACAACATGAAACTTCCATTGCCAGCCAGGATGCTGGATTATTACAGTTCTATTGTATTCTGTGGGGTCTACAGTTTGAATCTAATTTTGATCTCTGTTAGTGAGGCAGTACAGTGATGACCAGTGCTATTAGTTTTCAAACGCATCACAGTTCTCATTTTAAAACCCAGTATTTTTGCATAGAAATTTTTCTCATGAAATACACAGTTCATCATCCCCAGAGTTTAACTTCATGTAACTTTAACCCTACATCGTAGGTAGTATAGTCATATGGAGTTTGCAGTCAAGTTGCATCAACCTGCGATTTCACTTTTTTACTTTGTTGTGGCTTGAATACTTTGCCCGTGATCTGATAGTGTTCTCTTGTTTTGAAGCAGTGGACAGTAACAATATACATATATGGACATCATTTTGTGTATTTACACATACCACTGATACACACAGCACTGGGGGATGCATCTAGCCTGTTTCAGACAGCAACCACAGACTTAAGTTAAAAGTGACTTCAATAAACTGAATTAACTTAATTTGTGACATGTACTCAGAATGGAGACATTGGAAACATTTCCCCTGGGGATTGTTTGAAGGAAACATGCCCACTGCATACAAGACCGTGTACCTTCAGCCGTTCAGTGTAGGGAGGTAAAAGTCACTCAAAAAAAAAATTATAAAAAAATAAAACACCAAAACAGAAAAATTGGAGGTACTCGTTTGTATTTTCCCATCACACCGTCATTATTGATGGAATTCAATTTGAAGCAATCATAGACACAGAAGTCCGATGAGGTCAATCTGTATGGATAGTTACAGAACAGGATGAGGAAGAAAAAAAAAAGCATCTTTCAGTTCATCAGAGCTTTGTTCAACGTCCTGCCTTTTATTTTCAAACTGCATAACGTGGGACAAATAGACACTGCAGAAGCCAAAAAAAAGATTAAAATCAAATGTCTGTTGGATTTGCTTTGTCTCTTGAGTGATTCTGTGAACTATGATGCAAATATGTAAAGAAATTGTGCAAGGAGGTTTCTGTTTACACATGATGCAAAATGGTGATCTCCGGTCTGCTCTTGGGGCCTTTGGGAAGCAGTGGCCAATCGAAATGTAGATTCAGGTCATTTACTGCAAAAGATTAAAAAAAAAAAAGGATTACACATCAACTAACTTCTCACAAGCATTAATCCACTACAAGAGACAAACACTCCAGGCTGTGGTTGTTGTATTGTTGATTCTGTTCTATAATCAAGTACTACTTCTACTACACATTCAGCAATGTAGTTATTCTGTTCTGCATATTTAAACTACTCCTGCTTAGATTAAACCTTTACTCATCCCACAATGGGGAAATTTAACCCACTGAACTTTGTGATATTGAATGAGGGTTTCTGGAGACTTGGCACACTACTTACAAATTTCTCAATCTCCAGACCATCTTTGAAGAAAAGCATGAACGGTGTAACTCCATCCTCACGGTAATCCAGCAGGGCCACCATGCCTTCTGGGTTCATGGTCTCTCCGGTAAAAAACTAGAAGGGGACGGGAAAAAAAGCAAAGTGTGTCACAAGATAATGGCAGAAAGCCAAACAGACTAACTGGTCAATAATCAAAGGGAATATTATTAAAATGATTAGCAGGAATATCAACATTTGCACACATTTAACTGTTATTGTCTGTGTTCATGACGGGTCATATTTTTAACTCATTACCACCATTAATACACCTAACATATTTCTTATTTTATATCCAACATGTGCCAATAGATCCCTAAAAAGATTAAGTTAAAATAATCTGGATCATCTCCAGGTTCTCCCGAAACCCCATTCAGACCTGCTAATAAGATCTATAATGAGTCCAATCACAAGTGGGCAAAACTTGAAATGCTTTGTCAATTAGTCTTTCAAAAATATTCCACATATGTGTAATTACTTGTAGCCTTGTTTTGTAAAAAATCAGATCTGTCCATTTACCTCGTAGTTCTTGAAGTTCTTAGTAATCTTCATGATCACAGCTGGCATCCCTTTTATGAATTCTTCCACTCGCTCTGGTCTGTCCTTTTCCAGTCTGGCTTTGAGCCTATACAAAACAAATACAGAAAAATGTAAACATGTAATTTCTTTGCTCTCACAGGACTATCATAAATACGCTTTGCAAATTAAGTGAGCAACGTATCCCAGGATGCCTCAAAATTCTGTTCTCATCCTAAATCCACAATTCATTGGGGATTTGAACACATTTCCAACTTCATTTTGAACAACACCCTCCTGATCTTAATATTGATAAATAAATGGTTCAGCTTGGTGTGGGTGACAGAATGGCTGCGGAAAAAACCTGATATGGGTATTGTTAGCCCCCACTGCTGAATGAATGTGTGTGATGCAATTAAATATATAGTTAGACATCAACACAAATGTGTAAGTGAACTTAAAAGACAGTTACTTACTCTTTCATATACGCCTTAATGTGGGCCGTGTACTGCTTTTTATCATAAACTGTGCTTTGCAGTTTGTGGTTGAGGATGATGTCCACACCAGATGAGGTTGTGGTGTCGTTGCCTTCACAAATCTCTTCTGCAGAAGGGTTGGCCCCAATGAGACTGTCATCGATAGAATCCGTCCTGCTGACTCTCTGGGAGGGAACAGAGACAACGGAAATGAGACGGAGCACGTTCATTTACAACAGGATATTTGAGCTTACCTTCACTCTGCATGTTATCAGAGCAAAGCACGGAACCGACAATGTGGGTCGTTGCACTGGACACATGCCTTTTGATGACAATTGAGTTCTACCTCAGGATGCTGCAAGATGTGTGTTCTCCTACAACACGCATCTTGACCACTAGATGTCAGGAATCCTACACACTGAACCTTTAAGTGAATTGTTGTGTCTCTCATCCAAGAGGGTTCTTTAGGTCAACAATGACTGCACACGTATTGATCTGAGCCTACATATAGAGAATGAGGGTTAAGGCGGAAACATTTTTCTGCCAGTTCTTGTCGAACCCAGGAATTGTCCAAGATTCTCTTCACATCCCGGTCTTCTTCACAGCAATATTCAGTATTTCACATTTCTTGTCTAAATCTAACAACAGCTCTTAGCAGCCACCACGTTCACTCATACACACACCCTGTGAGAGGGAAAGAAAGCTCTAGGGTTGAAAGCAGCTTTACTTTAGACTTAGGTTCAGTTTGGAAGAGAAATCTGGGTAAGTACTAAGACTACAACAATTCTGGTATTCTGGTTCATTTCCTTAGCATGGGAGTGTGTGTCAATGATTTGTATGTTGACCAAAAAAAAAATCTGAAGATCTTTGAAACGACCTGATCTTGAGGTTTAGCTCAAGCTGGACTGAGTCCACGTGTCCTTCTTTGACGTGTACTTAAGTGATCCGTGTGACTCACCTTTCCTTCAACCTCGTACAGGAGCCCCCCTTCAATTTCTTTGATTTTGAAGGCGTCAGTGAACATCTCGTCACCTGGCGGAAGGAGCACAGTTAGGACACTTGGGACAACACAGGACAACATAGGACAACACAGGACAACACAGGACATGCCCCCCGGCCACATACACGCGGCTTTGTTTGCTGGCGACAGAGACCGAGCGAGCGCGGGCGCATTTCCCAAGTAACGTTGGTCGCTCCAACTCTGGAATGAATCTCCCTGTTAGCGGCCACATGACGCCAGGAGGCCGCATTCACCCCCCCGACGTGACTGACGCCGCATTTATCTCTTGGATCACATCGTCCCGGCCTCCCGTTACAACCCGAGGCAAGGGAGTCATACTTTCTTACTTTTAACCAACTTTGCGGTGGCAGCGGGCTACAGCTCAAACCCGGCCTTCCTACCGCACCAAACAAAGCGGCTAGCAGCGCACGGACTCGTCGGCCATCACTATAAACCGAAGTTTCTAGTCTTTACCAAGTGGGGGAGGGGAGGTGGGGGACTGCATCTGGCTAGCGCTAGCATCAACACGCGTTAGCTAGCTAGTTAGCATCATCGACTATCCCCGTTTCCGGGAACAGTAACAGGATAAATATCCACCGAGGCCGAGACGCTACCGGCTAGAACCGCGGGACCGAGGGCGAGGCGGGGACTTACCGGTAATGATGTCCTTGTAGATGATCATTTTTGCCGAGTTGGTGTTGACTGGTCCAGAGACGGCGAGCAGACGTGTCGACCGAGCACCGCGAGAGGGGCGAAAGAACGATCGGGCCGCGAGGCTGCGACTTTACGTGCGGCTGACGTCACTGAGGGCCAGCTGGGGGCGCCGGCGTTTTACTGCCACCAGGAGGTGGTGGACGGAAGTTGTCAGGGTTGTTGCGACTGCAGAAACTACCAGCCCAACCCAGCCGCCAATCAAACCAACAAGGGAACCCCTCCTGGAGAGGGAGACCAGGCTAGTGGTTAGAGATGACGGTTACAAGCCTCTCTGGGTGATGTTATGTAAGTAGGGCCCAGTGCTGACAGGTAGTGCCTATGAACAAGAGGATAATAAAATTTAAAATTAAATCATATTATACCATACCATTCAAGTTTTATTGTTAAGTGCACTTATTTCCAAAGTGCCCCACACATTACACCCTCTTTGTCTGTAAATAAAATTCATCAGCAGAATGAACCCACATTTATTTATTGACTAAACATGTATTCATAGCCTATGATAGTTCATTTATTTGTCAAAAAAATTCCACAATCAGTTCCCCGATCATTCATTCATACAAGGGTTTGAAGTTGTACAAAATAAAATAATTAGAATGATTTTTAATGGTTTTGAATTCATTTTAGCTGCAGCTTGATAAATCATAAAACCAATAATAAATGGGCATGGAAAATAATCATTATGATTAATTACCATATTAGGTTTGAAACCCATCATACTTATTTTTTTTATCAGTCATCTTTTGATGCTACTGCTCCATTAGATACGTATGTAACACAGCAGGGATTTTAATAGTAATAACAAACGCATTGAACTGCAACATTCACGCACATTCAACAAAAACACGGGGAGGTGAAAATACAGTACCAGCACACTTTAAGTGAAATAGAATAAGAAAAATTAGATTATTTTATTTTGAACCAAGCAGCAGCTTGATTGTTATTTTGGCAAAATGTGTAATGCTGCATTCATCCTGAGCTTTTTACACTTTTATTCCTGACGTTTACATTTCAGATTCAGTAACACGATGGCAGGACATGCTTTACATGGAATGTAGCTGCTGTTTTATGACACTGGGTCTATATCCTTAGCTATATTTTACATGACTGTGTCTATGGAGGAGACCTGGAAATGTAAGTTAAGGGTTGTTGGGAAATTTAGCAGAAAACACATTGTTAATAATTATTTTTAATATATTAACTTCCCAGTCCAACAATAAATGTGAAATAATTAATCTCATTCTGTCCAACCTGATAACATAGATGGCTGGAGGTGTGACAATTCTGGGACTTAACAAACATATACAGATCAATTCTGTGAAATAAATTTTGTTATTGAAATAATTTGTAAGTGAAATATTAAAATAGTTCATTCTACATCTGCATTAAAACACACTAGTGCTGGATGTTCATGGAAGACTTGAGCTGATAAAATGATTAGTTTTACACTTATAGATGTCAGTGCAATTTTAAAATTGTCAGATTTGTTCTTAAAGCAATCGATCACACACATGCACTACACAGCAAAAAAAACTTAAATAATACTTGAGATTTCCCCTAATATAAGTCAAGTCCAGATCCTCTCCCACAGTAGTGACATGTTACTGCCCTACCAGTTATATATTAGTGATAAATACCTGAACTCCCCTCCTGATTCAAAAAGCACCAAAAGGTGTAAAGTCCCAAACAATCATAAAGATTGTTTAGTTTGAGCAACCTCTCCTGCACTGAAAAGGTATATCCCAACTGTACCCAACATTCCCAAGGAGGCGAGAGGCAGTGTTGGATCTTGATCTGTTGTAAGCATAAAAATAAACTTTGCCCGAACATGCCGTTACAAGAGATTTACAAGAGATTTTCTATTTCCTTTCCGATTACTCGGTCAGAGTTTTCTGACAGAGTGATTTTATCTGAGTAATGAGGACTGCAGCTGCAGACTAAGGTTTGAGCTCTTCCCGGGAGATATATTTAACTCCAAAATATTTAATGCCATCCATGTCCCATGTGGATGCTCTATTATCAGTGAAAGGAATCAAAATGCAGCACTCACCACAAATGCTAAAAACATACTAAAGTGCAAAAAAAAAACCTCAAAAACTGACAGTATGAAAAGCTTCTGTCAGTTCTCAACTGCTGATTTTTAATAAAACAGTAGTTGCCACTCTCAAACACCAAACACAGTTTAATTACGTACCTATAGGTAAACTTAATTAAATCACCCAGTCAGTAAGTCACCCAGGAGTGTATTTACAATGGTATATGTACTGTTAATTTTCTTCTACTAATGATGAGCAATTAGAAGCAAAAATAAATTATTATTGGTTATTTGCCTGTGATTTTCCCTTTAAGATGTGGTCATGTTTCAGAATAAAGAAGTTAGATCCCTTTCCCTGGAAATATAAAACATTTACAGGACAAATTTGACACGCAACACCTCACAGATAAATTCCAGTCTGCTCTAATAAATTACACTTCTGAAAAATATTTAAAAATTTAAAAAATGATATAAGCTGAACAGGTGTATGACTGAAGGTGTTGCTAGAGTTCTACAGTAGACAAGACAATTCTGCAGCTTACTTGTCCACAAGAGGGCAGTGTGGAAACGTGTCAAAGGGATGAACAGTGACTGAGGTGTCAGACATTTCCCAGTAGAACTCTCTCCCTTCCCTCCACTTCATCTGTGCAGCCTGATTTCAGCCTCCTAGTGGCCACCAGCGGTTTGACTGGTTTGTTCAGCAGGCTCTTGTAAATGCAGCATTGAGTCATCACTGCAGTTTCCACTGTGGCGAGTCGTCCTACATAGTGGACTCATGTTGGATCTGGATATAGCAAGCCTGCAGCAGAGACATGATGACAAGCAGACATGTTTAAAATAAAGCACGTAAGAGGTTGTTCAACTACATACACCAGTAAGCAATTTCTACAACAACAAAAAACACATCCTCCATCACTTTAGGTTTGAATTTGATTTACTTTGAAGCTCTGAACTCAAACAATGTGACTGTTTAGTCAATATCCATATGCTAAATTCAGGAAATATGATGGTTGATGTGTGTGTGTGTCTGTTGTCACCTTCAGTGTTGTGAACATAAGACCCATCTCTCCATGCTGAACGTTGGGATCCATCAGATCTTCTATCAGATTGACCTCAGCTCCTAAATTCCTGATCCTGGAGAACAGAGGAGACAATAACTTTTAACAACCAGTCTGACCAATGTTTAAACTATTACATGTGTCATTTTAATTTACCAGTAGATTTAATACATGTGCAAAACAGCTTCACTGGGATAAACCTAGTTTTCAACCTTCTAACAAAACACTTTCTATTCCAAGCAAAAAAAAAAACAATTTTCAACTGGTTGACACAACAGCAATGTTTTAAATTAGAACATACTAGCATGGATGTAGCCTGAGGTAAAAACACCAGCCAGTTACAAGGCAACGTCTTCATCTACAGTACTAAGTGTTGGGTTTGTGTGTGACATTACACACCTTGCTCTGAGAACTACGTAAAGGAAGAGGGGGAGCAAGTCATCCATGCACCACAGGAAATCACCATCCAGCATAGGTTTCACTTCCTGGGTCAGCTCCTCAAACGTTTTCTGGATGACCAACAGTTTATCTGAAGGAGTGAAAGTGGTGCTGGACGTGCAGGAAGAGAAATATTTAAATGTTTTAATTACACACATTTGAGGTGAGCTGTGATCTTAAACACACAAACAGGATACTGTATTCATTTGGTCATATGTTTCTATTGTATGTGATGTCAGTTAACATGGGAGCTACCTGATTTGTTGGAGTGTCTCTACAGCAGAAACAAAGCAGGCATCTTTACTGCTGGACACAATCTGAGACAGAGGCAGGGACAAGGCAGAGACAAAGTGTTACAGAGGGTAACAGATCATAACTTTAGGTCAGGTTCAGAGGTGATCTATTGTGTGTGAAAGTATTACACGGGTATACTGAAAGCTTGTGGATGAAATGAATGGTCATGAGAACAGTAGGCAAGACATGGTACTTGAGAGGAAAACAGACAATTGGAATCAGACCTGCTTTTTTTCTCCCAGAATTGACATCCACACTGGCCAGAACTTCCTACAACACATATGAGTAAACACATATGACCACGACAGCAAACAATACAAATATTATGCAAACTAACTATAATGCTGTGCTCTAATGGAAGGACACACTAAAAATAAATATTTGCACGTGTGCGTGTGTGTGTGTGTGTGTTCTGCATGCACAGGCTTACTCCTGCACTCCCAGGAAGTTGAGCAGGGACTGGTCAGGCTGCTTGTTGAGTCGGAGGATGCGATCCCAGTACTGGGCCTCTTCCTGCTCCTCCTGCAGGGAATACAGGGTAAAGAGAGGAGGGTAGAGTCGAGGGAGCAGCAACGGGAGGAGCAGAGAGGAGCAGCTCACCACCACAATGCTGGAGAACAAAGGTGGAGATAGAGGAGGGAAAGACAGATGAAGGTTTAATATACAGCCTGTATCGAGGAGATGGATGAGCTAGCTGGGAAATGAGACATATAGCATGAAGTCATGGTGGCAGGCTGTGGTATAGATCAAAAAGCTCCCCTATTTGTGGATGGGACAGACCAAACTATAAAGTCAGAGTACACACTAAATGTACATTTTTTTCCAAAGATGGTTTGTGTGTTTTTTAGGTAGTAATTGTTTTGACTATTTACTTTCCGGAACATTTAGTGTGTTAGCAAATTATTCATTTAATGATATAAAGACAGGGCACAATGTCATGGTTATATGTATGTGTGTGTGTTTATACTCACCCTTCTGTGTAAGAGCTGTGTCTGCTTTTGGATGGAGAGGCAGGAGGGTCTGGGATCATACCACCATCCTCTGGTAACCCAGGAAAAAGAAACCTGCAGACAAATGCATACGTATGTTTGTAAAGAGCTCATATATTAACCATACACACATCTACTGTTGTTGTAGAGACCAAAAACCCTCTTCAGGGGAAAAGGACCCTCAGAGAGCATCCGATGCTGGGACTACTACTCCCAGGATGGGCAGAAGTACAATAAATCACAACAATATTAATAAGAAAACAGTATGCAATATGCCATATAGTCCCTTTACATGAAGTAAATGTCCAACAGAGATGAAAGGAGAACGACCTTGTGGTGCAGAGGTCATGTATGTTGAGTATGTTTTCCTCAAGGTACTCCAGCTTCCTCCCACAATGAATGGTTGTTTGTCTCAAGAACATCAGCCCTGTCATGGACTAGCGACTTGTATCCCGCCTCCTGCCAACTGTCAGCTGGAACTGGCCCCAGCTCCCCCTGTGGCCCTCAAAGGATAAGCGCTACAGATAATGGATGGGTCCTCGCTTCCCTCACTCGTGTCACTTCCTGACATCTTAGTTCCTCCCAGCAGGTGATGTGAGAGAGAAGAGAAATACTGGGAATGGAGGAAGTTGGTACACTTAACAGGACGTCCGCACTCCCTCTGCTGTCATTTTGAAGAGAAGGCAGCTTCCCATGATGCACAGCATGTCAACTGTCAAATGTGAAAAATAAGCAAAAAAACAGCTGCTATCTGTTGACTGCTGCACTAACACTTATAGAAACCTGCAGCAACAGGGCTTGGGACAAATAAACAACAGATGTAATGAAACATTAAAAGCTTCAACTCAGTTTCTTTGTGAAAAAGCAAGTCAATCTTGTGAACTTTTGAATCTTATTCTACATGTTTAACATGTTAGAACCCAAGACGATGGGGGTTCATCAGCAAGAGGAGATTCAGCTGAGCTGGTAAATCATCTTCTCACTCTCTGTTTGGTTTGTTTTATTCAGTTTTAGAGACAAAATCCTGATTTCATAGAATGTGTGCGTGCTCCCTTTTTGCCTGAACCGTGAGTCAGGACCATGAGTCAGTGGCTTGACTTGTTCTTTTCTTTGCCTCCCACTACAAACAGCGTCAGGGATGGTGAGAAGACGACAGCCCTCTTTTCATCCCAGAGCCAAATGACTTGGCAGACAAAGAGGAGACCTCAGTAGCTAACTGTACCTGACAAGGCTGTAGAAATGGGTGAGGTAAGCCTGGACCTCCTGGACAGCTTGTCTCAGCAGCCTGCGGTTGGATCCCACTCCAACATAAGTCATCCTGTAGACTGTTACCAAAGTCTCCACCAGCCAGCCCAGAGGGTGGATGGGGGTCTCACATGCCTAACATACAACCCCACACACACACACACACACACACACACACACACACACACACACAGGAATAATTATATTTACGATGTCAATAACAATGATTTAATGTCAAGTATTATTTCAGTGACAAAAATTACTGATAGTACCAGATTGAATGTAGGCTAAACCTCCATGCTCTAAAAATCCTGCAATTAACTGTTTCCAGTAACTGTAAATCTTCACGACCTGCAGCTGTTTAACAACCAAAGTCATAATCCCCACTGTACAGCAGCTGTTACAATAACAACATACTCATAATGTCTCATTCTTCAGCAATGCGGCTCCCCACTGATGTCTTGTCCATACAAGGTTTTACAGCTACAGCTCAGTTTGAGAAGGTGAAAAAGAAATGATTAAATAAAAGACTTGTGACACTTTGATAGCCTGACTTAGATTTTAGGAAGAACAAAATGTCCATCTGAAGACCCAAAACGATACTATACAAAAATAACTGCTCAGGAAGTGTGCACAAAAAGATGCAGGTTTATTTAACATGTGTGTAATAGACTGTCAGGCTATCTAATGAGTTTTAAACATACATACTATGATAAATGAGTTAATTGAATCTCTCCAGTTAGGGGACATAATTCGTTTTTTTACAGACTTTGTTTCCTTATACCTTGATAAGATATCTTCGTATGTTGTCAAAGTTTGCAGTGGTGACAGCTTCTCCTTGCGGGGGAATGAACTCCAAACTCTCCAATGCTTTACTCTGAGACCTACTGAGATTTGGACTAGAGACATGAAACACACAGAAAGATGCATTAATTATGAATGTAAGTATGCAAGAGCAAATATAGATAATAAACAGTATAAGAGTTCAGGGTTTCTATGTGTGTTGATATATTAACCTGTGTCGTTGTGCAGATGTTATTGTGACAGCGATGTTCTCCCAGGCTGTACTCCTCTCTCCTCTTCCAGCTGCATCACAGCCCAGTCGACTCCAGCACTCAGCAAACACACAGCCCCACCTCTGAGCTGAAGGCACCAGATACTGACCCAACCTGCTGCACGTGCAAAGTTTCGCACATTTTAAAAGGTCACAGAATGACAAATACAACCTCACACTGAAACTATAAGATTTGGTTATATTTTTGATAACCCCTTTAATCATCACGTACACAGCAAAGCAAATAAAAGTCTGGTCAGATGTAGTAGTTCAACAGATACTCACAACAGGTTGTTTCTCTCTTTATTTTCAGGTTCATCAGCAGACAGTTTGGTGTACGTTCCATTCACTTTTAGCCCTGTGCTCCACTCGCCACTGAACAGTCCCTCCAGACAGTCACCGTTGGCCAGAGACAAAACACCCTGAAGAACATCAAGGGTTGTTGTCAAGGCAATTACACCTAAACACACAACTTTTGAGAAAGAATGACAGACATGAATCAAGAACACAGAGAATGAAGGAGACAGATATTCTTTCTACCTTCCCATTGACAGTCCAGTCATCTGCAAATTCCCCATGGAATTCTGTGTCGTCATCAGACAACAACAGCCCTGGACCCTGATAGAAAATACAGTTAGTCGGACATTATGCAGCCCAAATATCAAGACAAACAACAAATATCAAGGAACACAAAAAAATACAGAGAAAAACTACAATCGGTACTTCCTCAGAAGTTGGATCCCAGCACAGCCAATCATGTTAATCAGTCTTTCCCATTAAATGTCATTGACTGTGGCAGAACTACATAGTCTATTCATCCCACTCCAGTTTCATAATTATCCCAGTTTTTTCACACTTAAGACACAGACAGAATACAGACATGTGTACTTACAATCATCTTGTTCTCTTTGAAGGTCCCTTCATAGTAAACACCGTACTGGGTGACCACTACAGCGCTGCCATTTCTCTGGTCATCCAGCCACGTACCCATATACTTCTCACCTCTGGGAGAAACAAATGAGATCAGTCATTAATGACAGCAGTGGAATTCAAATTAATTCACTGCACTCTTTTCAGTACAGTCAGAATAACAAATGACTGTTTGGAAAACTGCCTGTTTTCACATTTTCACTTCCCACTGAAATATTATGGGCTGACAAGTTAATCTATAATTGATCATAAAATGAACTCAAGTAATTATTCATCAGACCACAAATACATTTTTCAAGAGCAAATGTTCTGAAATTGTGAATTCATTTTTTCCTTTAAGAGCTGATATTTTGAAGACTGAAGAATGATTTGATGGAACCCGATGGTAACCTTTTTTAATGATCATTTTTTACAGGAAACAAGAATAAAGTTCTGGCTGCAGGATACCTAAGGTTCCTTATCGGAAAACTTTGGACACAACATCCTGTGTGCTTCATTGGGGGATGTGCACAGCAATTGGTAAATATGAATTTCCAAATTTTAAATGCGAGAAGGTTCTCTTTGGTATGCAGTAAATAAATAAATAAATCAGACCTGGTGATGTCATCATAAACTCCATATCCTGTCTTCTTGTCTTGGATCCACTGTCCGATGAAAACGCTGGAGGAGGTTCTGACCTGTTTACCCGAGCTCTGCATGCCGTAACCGTGCCGCTGCCCCTCAAAGAAACAGCCCTCGTACACCTCGCCGCTGGCATACCTGGGCAAAACACACAGACACGTGAAATGGTTTCAATTTTGACTTCAGATTTTTTCCCGCAAAGAATAAGAGGAGAAATCTCGCTTCGAACATAGTCAGTAACAAAGTTTTGCCGAGAAGATAAATGTTTTTATCCCCAGCAGTCTAAGCCCAGATTTAGTTTTCTACAGTGCAGCTCATGTGTGATATGCTACTCTTACTAAAAAAGTCAACAAACAAAAACGCACTAACTTGTACTTGCCGAAACCATGGATCTTGCCTTCTCTCCATTGTCCTTGGTAGCTGTCTGGCTTATTCAGCACTTTGTTAGGCATCAGACTCTCCCCATAGCTACAAGAGAATTAAAAAATATTCAGGAATGCTGCAGCAATAGTCTACAAGTTCATAGACATTCTCTGTTGCAATGACATGTCTCCTGAAGGCTCAAGATATGATTTATGTTGAAAATGAATTGTATTTTAAGCAGCTCCATTGTACTTCATCGATGTACTGACCCATCCTCCATTCCATTCTTAAAGTTCCCAGTGTACGTTTGTCCATCTGGCCACTTCATGGTTCCTCTGGAATAAAAAGACAAAAAAACTGTATCTTACCATTCTTACCATTTCCACACCCAGTATTTCACTAGTTTCTACCAGGAACAGTTAACTCTTCATTGCAACAAAGTCTGAATTTAACAAATGCAGCTCATCCCAAGTAGATACTCCGACAGCTCATCTCCTTGCACTACAATCTTTGTCCTGTGGGAGACAAAGAACAAATGTATTCTCTAACCTGCCATGAACTCGTCCTGCCAGCCAGCCCCCAGTATAATGGGCGTCTTTAAACCGTCCCTCTCCAGTGAACGTGTAGGAGGCTGTGCGAGATATCGCCGTCACGCCAGGTGATGATCCCTGACCTCCACCACCCAGGACCTGATCTACCGCCTGGTTTAGAGATCGTAGCCACTTGTTCTACAGAAAGAGAGAACCAAAGACATATATGAATACCAAGTGTGCGCATGATACAAACACACAAACAAGAAATGTACCTTTTCCTGTGGTGTTGAGGCAACCAGGGTGAAACTCTCCTCTGGACATGTTATTTTTATGGCATAACTGAAGACACACAAGCCAAAGACAATGATTATCTTATATATACGCAACAGTTATTTATTATAAAGGTCTGAGAGTGAAGTCCATCTCATTGATACAGACAGCAGAAAGACAATTAAAGGTCCAGTTTGTAAGATTTAGGTGAAAGAGATTTTAGGCAGAAATCTATTATAATTATCTTAGTGATGTTTTCACTGGTGTGTTTCATTCATTCATCATTCACAATTTTTTTTTGTCCAAACTGGACACACTAAAACCCTTTTAGTTTTCATGACAGTGAATATTCAGCATGAAACTTCACCAGTAGATGTCCCTGAAGTCGACACACTGAACCTTTAAGAAAGGGAAGTTTGCACATGTTTGCTGCTTTCTTGATCAGAATGACCTTCAGTTAATTCAAAATGCAGGATTCAGAAGTTACACTGTATATTCATATGCATCACTCACGTTGGGTTTAACATTCAAAATGTGGATTTTGAGGAACAACAAACTCACAGTCCACTGGTTTCTTCAGTAACTGGTTTCACCCACAGACAGGTCAGAGGGTAGACATGATGTGTGGAGAACTGCAGGGAGGGACAGACAGATAGATAGAAGGAGAGTATGGGTTAATGTTTCTGTATGTGGGTCTCAAAATTTCAGGTACTGGGAATCTCAAACTTTCTGCGATTGCAAAACAAGTATCTTCAGAAATTTCAGAGTGTGTGTTTTTTGAGATAGGAAGTAAAACCAAATATTGCATTTTCGGTTTAACTATACAGCAAATGCAGGGAAGGAATCGTAAGGAGTAGTCACTGTGCACCACTTCCTGATTCTGTGACAAACCCCCACTGGACCATGGCCTTAATAGTTTTCAATTAGAGAAGAACAACAGAAAGATAGGAAACCTAAAAAGTAAAGCATGTGATGATGAGCAACCATGGTGGCTAAATTATTTATCAGAAATGTTCAAAAAACGAAGCTTAAAAAAATGCATTTTAAATATAAATTATAAAATGTTTACGAAATCTAAAACACAAAAAGGAAACCCAGAACCACAAACAGGAGAGAGAAGCAGGGAAGGTTTCACCACTACCTGCAGTTTAACAACACAGCACCCCACACCAAACACACAGGGGTTCAGTAGCAAACTGTGCACAATGAGGGAGACAAACATTGGACGAGGAAAAAACCTTGTGGTCATCTGGACTCATCTGTGACAGTAGCAGCATCCCGCTCAAAGCTGCAGATGTGGTTATGTTTTTAATGAAATGCTTTTGAAAGCTGAACTCAAATACACACACACACACACACACACACACACACACACACACACACACACACACACACACACACACACACACACACACACACACACACACACACACACACACACACACA
>JAFBJW010000146.1:0-120331 GCA_016785235.1 Pseudorhombus dupliciocellatus | reverse complement strand
CACACACACACACACACACACACACACACAGACACGTGGCCTTGAATCATCCAGTCACCCCCTCAGAGAGCCCCACCACAAATTATTCTCCTGGTGACTATTTGGGGAGAAGTTAAAAAAAAGAAAGGGAAATGAGTGACCGAGCCAGTGCAGGCTATTTCTGTCAGGTTCTGTGAGACTGATTCACAATGTCACATTTCAAGGGGAGAGGGAGCCCGGCCCGGCCTGGTCCTTATTACTGCTTGTTTGCCCTTACTTAGAGTGGGACCCAGGCCCATTGTCACACTGGATCAGATGTCCAGTATAAACACCTTTAATCAAAGTAGGGTGTCTGGTCAGCACTGCTCACAAACACAAAGTGGCAGACCTACAAGTAACCAAAGACCTACTGTAACATTTCCCGGTAATGTCCCTGTCATGCTGGCTTGTCCCGAGATCTACCAGGCACAGCAGCAAGCGTCTGAGTGTATCTGCAAGCGTCCCCTGTTTCCCCCTCCTGTAAATCCACTGTTGCTACTTTTCCTCATGAAGCCCGAGGTCATTTCAAAAAAGGGCAGACCACCCAAGGAGATCAAATCATCCTTCTTTCCCTCCTCCACCCTCTAATATCTGAATTCATCACCAGGCATTTGCCACAAATCTCAAGCAAAATTCCACGCTGCCAGCTCCGGGAGATGAAATGGGCGAGTGAAACATTTGGTCCTTTGTCACAAGAGCGTTATCATGGGAGGCTCCGTTAGAAAATGTGGAAAGAAAAGAAGATGGAAAAGGACTTGATGCCGAGGATGAAAGGCATTGTGGGGGATTGGAACAGATTAGTGCTGGGGAAGCGGTTATTTAGAGTGCGCTGTGGTAGTTTTGGGGTGATAAGTGAGGGCTGCGGGGGCGTGGTGTGTCTGCAAGTGGATTGATGACTTGGCAAATGGGGCCTGCTACAGCGGCGAGGGGAGACAGAGCCCTGCCATTATCTGGAAATGAGTTACATGTCCTCCTCCGCGACCCAGCCCCGTCACACACCCGTTAGTGAATGATAAGAACTGTCCAGACACACCGCCGGGGGACGTTAGCATGTACCAGTGGACATAAATACAAGATATTTGGTGGAGGCAGTTTTATGGGTGATATATTGGATTTTCACGTTTGTAAATCATTTCCCAGAAAATGGCTCAGAAGCTTTTATTTTATTTTCTGTTCATGAGAAGTTATTGCAAAAGCAATGCCATGCAACTTCTTGTGAGCAGCTGCAGTGGTCTTCACAGCTGATAGGAAACAAATTCAAACAGCTGAGCACAGGACACTCCCCATGTTCACCTTATTTTTTAAAATCACAACAAACATCACTGCAACAAGTGTTTAATTGAGTGTCAATACATATGATGATAATCATTCTTTTAATGAGAGGAGTCCTGACTGATTTCCAGTTTTCCAACTTGCTGTTACTGATCATGACCAAATTACAGCTTTGCTTATACAGAATCTCTCCAATGAGCCAGAACAGGTGTTCAGGGCAAAATGGATGAAAGTGAATGACAAAAGGCATCATTGACAGCTTAGAACCAGGTCACCTAACGGTGCGGTGCGGTGGAAGACCATTTCAAGCCCCTCCATTTTTCCAGGTGTTATTTCAATCAGTCAGTTTCTCAAATTAAAGCACGGGTGAATGGTTAAAAGATTTCTAAACCAAGGAAGCATCTAATTGTTTTCATGAAGTAAATTGTAAGATGATTTGACACAGGAAAATTGGAAATGATAATGTCAGTTCTAAAACATGTTGAGAGGATTTGTCGTTAGAACAAGAAAAGTTTTCATCAAATTATTTGTCTGTGACGGGATGTGTGTGTTTTTGATGAGTTAACTTTTATGTTCTTCCTTGTTCTCGTTCCTTTGTTAACAACTCACCATCGTTAACGTTTTAGAGACACTCCTTAAACTTTGACGTCACTTCTTCACTCTGTACCCTGGAGCTTTTTCAAAACATATCAGTGAATTATTTCGACATCAACTCCACTGTCCTAACAAACAAAACATGTGGCAAAGTGGCTGCAGCTGAACACCGTCTCATCAGATTCACTTTGTGGAATTTTCTAATTGTATTAAGATGCTTGGTGGGACTTTGTTTTTCTCTTTGACTGTTTTCATAGAACTGCCTGTGTGTGAGCCCCAGTTTCCTGATATCCACAGACACACCATTCGTTATGTCTGGTTCTACCAAGGAGCAGCTGCTCTGTAACTGGCTCTACTGCAGATTATGTCCTAGAATGGTGGGAGAAGAAATGATGCCTGACTTAAACACACTGACCTCTGTTACTCATCAGTCCACCCATCCCATTGTCCCTCTGCACTGACAGACAGTGAACAAGGACATTCTGTTTCATCAGCAAGCGTTGCCTCTAATTGCCTCTCGAACCCTGTGGAGCAAATTAAAAAGTTGAGCATATTTTTTTGCTTGCTTGCTTTTCACTTTGTTTCACGCCTACTCCAGCTGTTCCTCACCTTCAGCCCTTGTTGTGGATAATGCAGCAGTGATAAACCCACAGGGGGGATCCAGAGATTAGTTTGCACGCGTGTGCCCATATGTCGCAGCATGTAGCATGTGTGCCTGCTGCTGTTTGAGTGGGTGGGATCCACATGGTCTTTATTGTATATGCTCCCACTTACACTTATGTATACAGTCTTACTTTTGTTTAATTCCCCTTATACTTCATTACTTCACTGTTTCTACTTTCTCCTTATGAGCTGGAGAAAGCCTCTGTTTAAAATGGGAGTCAAATCAATACATACACAGACATTTCCACATATTATTTTACCAGTATTGAGGATTTATACATTCTCATAGAGTGTAATTCAATTCAACTCAATTTTAATTTCAATTATCTCAAGGCTCTTTACAAAGAATGTCAAGGCATTAAAATGGTGTAAACCCAGAGAACCCCAATGGGCAGAAGAAGGAGTGATATTGGGGAGGAGGAGAGAGAGGCAATAATGACAACAACAACAATAATAATTATTATTAAACATCTAGTGTATGTATGAATTTTAGATGAGAGTAGAAATAATGTGATCTGTTTTAGAGAATCGTTCAGCAACACATCAGAGGCAGAGGAGATGATCTCAGGGTTCTCTGAGGTGTCATTTCTTTCATGATCAGGTGAAACGTGGATCAGTGAGATGCCTGACACCTGTGGTGGTCCCAGCAATGGAAACTGAGGTCAGCCTCTCATCTCTGCGCGGTGCTGTTTCTAATTCCCCGATATTTTCCTTTGCTCATTTTCGATTTCGTTGAATAGCTCTTTTGTTGAAAGCCATGTGTGGCCTTGTCCTTTCCTTGAGTATGACTAACACACATTTAACTCAGCCAGAATAGAGCTCATTGGAACAGTTGGTTCCAGTTTGTGTTGGTGGTTTCAAAGCTACACCACCCCTTACGCCCCCCCCCCCCCCCCAACCACCCCTTACCCCCCCCCCCCCCCCAAAAAAAAAAAAAGAACTAAAAGCTTGCATTCTTGTAAATCAGTTGTTATTTTAGACTTGGAGGTGGGGCACTAACAGCTGGTTAATCTTTCTATTTTGTGATATTTTGCCACCATAACACATTTTCTGTCAGAGTGGAGAGATGTTTTTTTACTTTTTCTGTTGTCGGCTGTGATGTAATAACAATACAAATATCAAATGGCTGTTGTCTCAAAAAATGACTTGTCTCATATTTCACTTCAATGATTGTTCTGATCACCGAAATAACAAAAGTCTCCTCTCTGTATTATGAGGGTTTCTACAGCGGGGATTGTTCATGTTCCATTCAAATCCTGACTGAGAATTTTTTTTTCTATAAACATCACAATATGTTGATTAAAAGCTGTTGTCTCTAAATGTTCTTAGTTTCTCAATGCACATTATCACAAGCACATTCATTCATGCAAATGCCCAAACCTGACTCATTAGATGGATGGACTTATCTTTAAAAGCACTTTTCTTTCTGCTCCCTCTCTTTTCCTGCAACACGCCAACAGGAGGAAGGGTGCACACAGACAGTGACGTGGCTTGATCTCGTTACAGTGAACTTAAAGATGTTGTGGCTGTGGCCAGGAGCCAGGCAGAGCTGATGAGAATACACAATAGTGTGAACCTCGCTGATGATTAAAGGACATTTTCCTGTCTACACTACTGTCCTTTTACCTCTGTGAAATGTCGTATTGTGAAATTAACCAGACCAACATATCATGACCATCTGCAGTTTTATGTAGATTTCTGAATCAAAGAAATGGAGGAGCAATAAAATAGCCTCATCCCCATCCATCCATCCTCTGCCTATCCTTCATGAGAATGGATCAGTGAAAGGGGCTGATTTCATACATGCATCACTTCTGGTGGGGTTTCCTTTTTTTTTTTCTTTTTAGAGTGGGGGGGTGTTTGGACGGAGGAAGGAACCAGCTGTGAATGACAGGAAGGGGCTCTGTGTTGGAACCGAGATGCGGAGCTCCATGCACAGCATCGGCAAACCCTGGGAAAAGCTCCCTACACCCAGCGCCGTCACACGCTGAAACAATACAGCTGGGTGCCGCACAAAGAGCAGCTCCTCCCAGAGACGCTGAGCTCGGCAAGGTACACACTGTCTGCACGAACAGAGGGAGACGGGCAGCAGCCGGGGGCCGCTCTCCCTGCCTCTCTCTCTTCATGTTGTGTGAGTGCATTTGTCATTTCTCTCCGTCAGAGAAAATCCCTCTCTCCATTTTTCTCTGACTCAAGAGCGCCCCCATGGGAGGAACATGAATATTTCAGAACGCAGTGACAGCTGTGCAGACATTCACTCTTTGCACTCATGAGCTCCACATAAAACAACATTTTGATTTCAAGTGGATGCTTAGTAATAGTTAATGAATAATGTTCTCACATCAAAACAATGCCCCACTGGCATTTTAATCATGTGTCATGTATTTGCCACTACTTGTTTACCTCCACAGTTGTTTGTATAGGAAGTGATAATAACATGAAGCAGACAGCTGGCCCAAGAGCTAAAACACAACAGCCCCCTGATCATCAACTGCGTGCATATTGTATACAAACCAATAATCTTATGTTTGAACACTTTATAAAAGAGGAACTGGTGTTTGTTGAGGTTCATATTGTTCCTCAGCAGATTCTCTCTCTGTCTGGAAATCAATGACCTGTTCATTCAGAACGACCAGTGATGTGATTTCTAAACTTATTTTGTATTTTAGTTGTGACCTGATTACATGTTGTAGCAGATGTGTGTATTCTACTCTGTCATAACTGCTTCATAGCCAGAGCTACAAAATTAGACCCATGAGAAAATAATCTTTGCTTTTCCTTTAACGAGGGAGTCATAATAATAACACAGGACCCAGTGAAATGACCTTGTCGTTACAGTTACAGTTGAAATTTTAATTTAGTGTGGATATTCCACACTGGGGCCTGAAGCTGGGACATCAGGAGCCTCAGAGGGTCTGAGTTCTCAGAGTGTTTGCCACCACGCAAAGACTTGATTCCTACACGTTCACCCTTATGTATGAGGCCTGAAACTGCAGCTCATAATGAATAAAATATTTCATGAATTGATATTTTCAAACTCAATCAGAGGGACGTCCCGTTTTGCTGATTGTGCAAATCCAGTGTCGCAGCAGACCCCCCCAAAAAAAACAAAATGGTACTTTATATTCACACAACATAATTGTCCCCTGCCTCCTTAATTTATTTAGATGGCATGCCAATTGAATTTGCTGTGCGGCGAGTAAGTCAGCGCCACAACGGCTGCGCCACTTATTAAACAGCCACATAAGCTGTTCTCAGACACGACCTCCGGGTAAAGTCTGGAGAATTGGCTACGGAGTTTACTCACAGTTTGCCCTCCACAGCGGGAGGTTCTCCGCACAGATGCGTTCACTCCAGCAACGAAGCCTCTGCGGAGCGGACCGAGACAGGCAGTGACAAATTAACTGGTGATCACATGATCATATAAAGGACAGTTGGCGTTGTCAGCGCTCCACCACAGGCTCCCTTGACAGATTTGACCGAGGTCAGAGAATCTCACCAGGTCATTTGCGTCCACACACGCACATCCTCCTGAGAAAAGACAGACGATGTGTGGAGCGCCGCTCATGTCTGAAAGCAAGATATTACATGATGAACACAGTAAATACCCAGGACGTACGGCGCATGTAATGCTTATCCTTCAGCCCTCACGCATTCTCCCACTGCGAGATGCTCTCATATATCAATGATCACAAGTACACTCACTCAGACCAAAACATGCTCTCACTTACCTCATAAACAGCACTTGCCCATGTAACCCCCCCATACACACACACACATGTGGACCCTGGACAGCCTTACTCAGCAGATACAAAGCCTGTGTTTTTTCCCTCCACACCTCTTCATCACTGCACTGTAACTGGGTCTTTGTTGGCCACTTCTCCCTGGTCAAGCTCAAGTGGAACACCCCCTCCACTCTGCCGCCCCCCCCCCCCCCCCCCCCCCAAACCTAAAACCCCCCTCCACTAACCCCCCCCCCCCCCCCCCTCGGCCCACATCTTACACGTCCAGCACGAGCATGTCCGCTCTGTGCCGCAACGCTGTCCAGACGCGGAGCAGGGGTTGTTGGCCCGACTGTCTGCCTATCATTCCCCGCAGGGTGTAAATCAGCTGAGGCTGGCCCACGCTCTACTGTGTGCCGCAGTGATGACAGATTTACGAGAGGGCAACCTTCTTGTGAACCTGGCCAGTCTTTCACATCCAGTCATAAAGAGACTGGAGCACTGTATTTTGTTTTCCACTAACGCAGCTTTCTTGTAATTTGTACAAAATTTAGATGAATGAAAATCATTCACACATCTTTGCTTTTGCGAGTTGGTAAAACTATTGACTATGACAGTCATAGTCCTGATCTGCTGCTTTTCCACACATCAGTAACACATTTTAAACCATTATAAAAGTAGCAATTAAAAAAAAAAAAAAAACATTGACAACATTTGTGGTGTGACTTGAAACAGTATTGGTGCCGTGGTATTTTATTTTATTTTTTTGGCTTTGTCAATGTAATGTCAGCTGTTGAAAAACTTTTACAAAAGATGTTGAGTCTGTTTTATTCTGTGGCTTTTAATGTGTTTAACCAATTTCATTTTAAAATATGATATATTGGGTTTTTAACTTACTTTGAGTTTGTTAATTGATTTTTTTCTCCTCAACTCCTCATCACCTGTAATGGACATGTATGTATTTATGAGCGTTTCAAACACTTTTCTCAAACAATGTTTCTGTGATTTCCGGTGCGTCGTGTAACTGCGGCGAGTCTTCGTATTTTGAATAACTTTGGTATTAAGTTGCTTTTTTAGTGCATAGAAACAGGGTGAGATATCATGTTTGACAGTTCACATGTATCAGAGGGCCCTTCCCACCATCGCTGTGATCGCTGTGGCTCCGAATTCACAAGATTCTTGTCAGAAATGTTTTGGCTCCTGGATAGTGGGAGGAATTTGAGACATCAAATCTTTACAGTCTAATGATTTCATGTTAGATAAATACACTGGCTACAGGTTCACATCTATACACCAAGCTGACTCAGAGCAGTACTCACAGTCATTTAAAGTTGTTGCTTTCCTTCTGACAAAAAAAATACATTTTTGCTTTCCTTCACTTTACCAACTCCTCTCTTTAAATTCTGATTGCCCCATGCGTCCACCAGTTTGTTGCTTTGACAGCCATTTTCCCTGTGAGCAGGGAAAGCTGTTTGTAGCTGCAACAGGAGTTGATAGAAGTGGTGTGCTCGAACCGGTGCCACAGTGGGGAAGACAGTGAAAGCAAAGTTGGATGAAGAAGACAAAAAAAAAGGAGATATTTTTTACTATATGAAACGATAAACCCATACAAACTAGATTATTCAAATTCAACTTTGCATCCAGCAATACTTTCTAAGCTGTTTAATGACTTTGACAGATATCACATTATGCTGATTGCTGTGTCATTCTCTCTCTAAGTAGGAGACTGATGTTATCGTGGGGCTGGGTGATGCCAGGATTTGTCCGATGGGATTTTGCTCCATAAATCACCAATTGTTTCAGCTAATGGATTCAATGAGCTCCTCAGTCAATTCCATTACAATATCCTATCTGAACACCATGTGCAACAATAGTCTGCTGTCCTCTCTCCCATCCATATCTTATAAGCTAGACACGTCTATACAACAGGACAATGTGTCTGTGTGTATGCGCGAAAAACCATTTCTCTGTTTCTTCTTTGACCAAGGTAAAAAAGGAGGGTAATACCCAATGAATCCTTTTCAAATGAGGTAATCTGTTAATAATGGGGATTATAGGGAGCGTTAGAGACGGAATAATAAAACAATAACAAACTGTCCAGAGACTGCAAAAAATAAATAGCTTAATCCCCATGCTTTCTGACTGAGCATCACTTGAGAGCTGACAGCTTTAGCTCTCGAGTGAACAAAGGAGTCTACTTGTTTTTCCCGTCTTCCTGAGGAGCCTGGTCGAGGCACCGCTGAGCGCACAAAGACAGAACCACGCACACACGTGGGGGAAGAAGATGCTGCACAGTTTACATGTGTGGTTTCTGAGAACCTGCTCTCTCTCTTAATTCCCATCATCTCTGCCTGATTCATCGCGATCACTTCAGACGCATCAGTGCTAAACATAGAACAAATCTTCAAACTGCCACCGCATCCTCGTGAGGAAAACAAATCCTGATGGCCGTGCTTCACTCACTGAGGAAGGAGCATTTGGTTATTTGCTTTCGGTTACGCGGCTTGACCGTTTGCACACTTGATAAGATAACCTCTGCTACATTACCCAGATCCCTGCCCCTGTGTGTGATAAAGTAGGAGCAAGTGACATGTTAACTAGGAATGTGCTCTGTCTGGGGAAAATAGGAAATCACGTCACAACAAAGGAATTACGCTGGTGAAAAAATAGGCTGTAAAAACAAGTCACTTTGGAGTGGTGTTTTTGCACATGTAGGACGGAAATTTTCACAAGCCAAAGCTCATGTGTCTTTTTTTTTTTAATTCCTCAACACTCCCCTCTGACTCGTTTAGCTTTACCTTCCTGTTTTTTACCCAGCGCTAAACCACGGCTCGCTTGGTCTCACGCCCTGCTGATACATGCACTCTGGTGTTTTTGTCCAGCTGCAGTCTTGACTCAATGTCAGTTGAAACATCACACATTAGACCAGACCTGGGCATCTTACGGCTCATGGGCCACATCCCTTTATGCATCCCTGTCTAGCCACATGAGGTCAATGACAAAATATTAGTAAAAAAGAATTGAATTAGACTGATTGAGACAACACACCTGCACCACGGTGTCACCAACAGGTCAGAGGTCAGAGGTGTGTGTTAAATTAAATTGCATCAGCACCATACACAGAAAGACAGACTCAGGAATTGTTCCTCCTTAATTAGAGATGTAATTTGTTGAGTCACTCAATGCAGAATTAGCAGTGTCCTGAACAGAAAGGAGGAGTTTTGAATGAGGTTTCTACAAGTTTCCACACATGCTGCGTCAGTGTACCCCAATCTCATTAAAAATGTAATTAACACATCACATTGTACCTCACAGTAGCTACAAGATTATGTGCTCATTGCTGTGAGCTAAACTTCCCCCCTCACATCACGGAATGAGTCAACAACCTCTCTGCACGATTGCTGTATGTTGACCAGAGTAGCAGAACTAATGCTGTTCTGTGGCTGATTTGAGATAAAGATTGTGTTCCAAAATTAAATAAACAATGATCCGCGGAGCTTTGCCATTTGTACTCTAAGATGCATGCCGATTGCAAAATGATTTTTTGGAGGATGTGACTTAATGTTCCAGATTGTCAAAGTAATTTAAATTTCAGATGAATATGACACATGTAAACACAAAGTTTTTTTTTTTTTTCTAAATAAACAAATTAATTGACAAAAAGAACACAAAAACACAAAGACAAACAGCAATTTGATTACCCTCAACACCTTTGAGATAATATTTTGTGGGCTGATGAGTCATAGGTAGCACTTTGTTGGAGGAGGTGGGTCTCTAGTCTGGCATAAAGTGAATACAGAATTCTACAAAAAAATAATTAAGCTTGCTCCTCCTTTCTGGATGACTTGCAGTCACTGAGGGAACTATGAATTTTGCTTTTTGCAGAAAATCTTGTCTAGAAGTTCATGATGTTGAAGTGCATGTGGGTTACATTGGATGACTAGTCAAAGGGATCAAGGGATCAAAAACTCTTAAAATAAACTCTTAATTGAAACAATTCAGCAAAGAACAGTTGCCAAAATTTCTCTCAGGCAATGTAACATTCATTTTAAGAGAGAACACTATGGCATCCCGAGCAACAATGAACAACCACCTACTCAGCTGTAATTCACGGACCCAGTACAGTTTCATATGGAATTTAAAATATTTCCATTCTCCCCGTCATATGTGTGTTTAAGCTCAAACAGTGCTGGTGTAATGTAATATCTATAACATTCAGCCAATTCATTTGCTTTGTCTGAATGTGGCTCACTGATAAGGCAGGTGGACCCTTTGGAATGAATGGAGGTCAGGACAGACTGTTCATACTGGAACAATTCAGTGGGCCAGGGGAATGTTAACCCCAGCATCCTTTCACACAGACTGTTTTTAAATTTAATCCCTGTGCTGTGTGTGTTTTTAAGCGTGTTTGCGGAACCCGGTGAGCTCATCTTGAGATCGGATCTGGTCAGATGTGTTGGAGATAATCAGGCCCTTCACAGACAGACAACAGACAAAGCAGGAGCCCTCATACTGTGATCTGTGCCAGTTTGTATCCTTGATGTTATTTGAGGAATACAGTAGCACAAGGTGGAGGATGAATAATATGTTGTGCTTTGGATGTGTCTCTTCGCTCAGTTCCACTGGTCAGTGTCCTCTAATCTGGTAAAGAGTCGTCAGTGACCTCTGACATTGTGTTCAAGTATAAATGGCAATGAATTGACCATGGTCTTGACTTAACAACACATCTGTAGATACTCATGAAAAACGGTGCGCTATTTCTATTTTACCCAGCTACAGTATCATGCCCCTCACCAGGACGTAGGAGATAATATCTCTCACCTTCTGGTATTACTGGGCATGAAAGGAGAAGGCAGGCCACTTCCATCCATTATTGCCCGTGGCACAGACTGAATGCCCCACGCAGACAAGAGTAGAAAGAATTCAGCAGCCGTGTGCCACTTCTATTTTGCACCACTGACACACACAGATGCTGGGAAATAGGACAGTGGTACACGCTGACGCACTGACACTTGAAGTGGGTCATGGTCCACGTAAAGATCCCATTGGCTAGTGAGGTTATATAAAGAGAAGCCGTTCAGGAGTTACACCATCTGTGGGCTCATCGGCCAACACCAGCTGATATCTGGACCATGGCCACTGCTGGGTCCCAAATGTCACAGTCACCAAGATTGGAAATAAGATGTTAGATGTGAAACTTAGAGGATAATAAACAACAACAGTCAGTTCAGAGAACAGAAAAGACAGTAATTTGAGGACCCTGATTAACACGTGGAATCCAACAGAGCCACTGTGGGCTGCGCTCGTCTCTATATGCTGCCTCTTTGCTCAGTCACAAATGATTTGTCCACTGTCACCTAAGGATATACATGCAGCTTATACGTACATCTTTCATCTCATCCTAATGTAACCCTGCGGTGGCTTCCGTTCATCTGGAGAGCACTAGAACGGTGCTTTATTGTAAATAATAGTGCAGTGTTCGCACACAGTGTACAGCGGATAGTTTTCTGTGATTTTATTGGCCTTTAATAATGCCATGAATCACTGCTGATGTATCCGCTTTGACATTGAACACACAGCTGAGGTTAACAGTCATGTCGGTGCCAAAGTAAAACCCTGATATTGCTTTAAGTGCACAGCAGAGGGAGATGGCTATGAAGGAATGGTGGAACGATACATAGGGGACTCATCACACTAATTAAATTCTGTATGCTGGCTGGAGGTTGGAGAGGAGCACTCCCATGTGACATTTTTTTCAGCTTTTAGTTAATGCTTGTTTAGTTCATGGGGAATCATTTTAGCTTTGGTTATTAAAATAACGGTTTTATCAACTTTTGTAAACTTTACTCAATAATAAGGATTATCTGGCAGAGGGAATAAATACCAATCAATTTTAGTGTTTGGGGCTAATTGAATGATGATTCACATGCTTAGATTTACAAACCATGTCATTGAGGGTATGAATCCCCTGATCAGTCAATCTAAAGCCCTCCTCAGTCTTGACCTCCAGAGGAGAACTGGGTCCAGGCTTTCTCTAGAGCTTTTCCTTCACACATGAATAAAGACGCTGGGTATTCTCTCCTCAGACGCATTCACAACAGCCACAAATCCTCCCGAGGATCCAGATGGTTCAGCAGGCCAAGGAAAGATGTGATACATTCATTCTGCTGACTTGTTTTTGTTTTCAGCTCACTGACTGGCTCTCTGCTCTTTTAACCACAAACTCCTTTGTCATCTTTATCAGTGTCTTCCATGTCTATGGCTTTCTTTTTCATTTTTGTTTATTTCTTTTTTAAAATTTTGAACCATCATTAGCCCTGGCTCTCGCGCCCAGTCACTCCTGTGGATAACTTTCCTGTGTGTTCTCTCATCTGCTCCTTGGGAGTTTCTGGGACCTTCATATCTGGGGGGCAGGTGGAGAAAAGTCAGCAGACACTCTGGAGGGTCTCACTCAGACATTTTTGTTCACACAAACACTCCTTCCACAGAAATTCCTGGAGGTCAGTGCACCTGAAAATATATCAAAATGAAATTATAACCCAGCCTGAGCATAATAATATCCTACACCCTGAAGTGCTTCCATTAGTCTGGGTAACTTTTAACTTTTCACAACAGGTCTGATCATGTGTTTCTCAGCCCATTAGTAGGAGTATTATCCTTTTATTGCTGATGTTAGCACCTTTAGGGGACTCAAACCTCAGAGGCCGACACATTCCACAGGATTTTCTAATAGTTACACAGTCAAAGTTGTCATCACACAAAACAGGTTTCATTTGACCTAGATATGTAATTTCCAGCTTCATAAATAGCAGCAGCACCTTCTGTATCACTTCAGGGCATGAATTGTGAATAATGTGTGTTACATGCAGTCCAGACGCTCATTTAAAAATAGTTCTGTCTCCGGTCAAATTTTCATGGTCATATTTTATCTTTAATGAGGCAATGCTGTTTTTTTTTTTTTTTTTCTTTTAACCTGATGCTGAGTCACACTGTCTGCCTGTTCATTAGCCCCCCACGAGCCTGCTAAATATGCACTGGTACATACCAGTTAGATACAGGGTCATGAGCAAATATAACAGCATAGATATGATTGCTTAGAGATATATAGAGTTGATGACTGAGGGCAGAGAGTGTAATTAGCCAAACAGAATAAGCACATTTCTCTCTTCACCTTTGATTTTCTGGCTCAGTGGAGACTATGATGTCATACGGCGGCTGCATACTTATTGCTCCAACATGCGAGGTGCTGGCTGGCTGGAGGCTTCAAACACATTATGTGAAGATAACGACAATAAGAAAATCAGAGTTAACGATTATGCTTAACTGCACATTATGTTTGTCTTATTGTCTGCAAAGCCAAACCCCCAGGTTGGAAAAATAACTAACTAATAAATAAATAAATATATAATAAATGAGTCAATAATTACAGAGTGGTAATTACATTGGAAAGGAAGCCCAGGGTTGAGTCACAGCAAGAGTGCTTCTGAAGAGACCTCCTGTTGTCATCTTCCTGTGCACAAAAACACGGACATGCACACCGAAATGGAGACAAACAATAGACTCTAGTACATCATTACTGATTTATTCATACAAATGCGCACCTATTACAAGCATAATCACAAACACAAACATATCATTTGCATGCATACATCCTCTCTGGGCTCTGTCTTCATTTCTTTTCCACTCTGCTCTAAAATTTCCCTAAAGAAACAAAGCGTCAAACTGTGGCAGTGGGGGCTCTGTGGTCAGGTTCAAATCCATTTCCTTGAAAACCAAATGGGACTTTCAGCGCGAGTATTAAACTTGTGCATACTTTATTATATTTAATGGATAATGAAAGCTCACTGTTTACATACAGAGGCTCTGACAGATAGTATTTGCTTTGCTGTGTGTTATAATCAAGTTGAATCACATGAAAACAGGCCTCAGCTGAAGGGTCAGGAGCAAACCACAACAAAGAGCCTCCCTCTCTGCGCTCTCATTTGTCCGCAGGTATCGCTGCATCTATCACCACCTTCCATCTAACTATGTCCCAGGGGCTGGACGCCCTCACACACCGTGTTAAACACACGCACACACACACACACACACACACATGTTATCCTCATCATGCTGTGTACTCTAAACCCTCGTAATCTCCCATCTCTGGCTTCTCCTGCACCTTTTCAATTTCCTGGTAACTTAATCCTTTCTCTTTCTCTGTACCTCATTATAACCTGGAAGAAAGAGTAAGGTGGGGGTATGATAAATCGTGCCTTTTTATATAAATTGGATTAGGGAAATGGCATACCCATGTGTATGCAGATGGGGGCTTGAGTTGTGTGTGAGTCTGTAATCCGTCATAAAGGCCAGAATGTCGGCAGTGGATTGGTGCTAAAACTAACATCACACTGTGCTGTGCTGTACTCCACTGTACTAAGCACCTCTCTGAAATTGTTTACGACATCACAATCTGATTTTTTTTGTTATGACGCAAACTAGTCATCTATAATCTCTTGTTTGAAGCTATATTCCGCATTGAACACCATTGCTAATGGGATTTGCTCAGAAATAAATCTGTTTCACACTCGTGCGCAAACTTTTTTCTGGTTTGAAACAAATCAAGGAAGCATTTCCCCCCTGATGCGCATGTGCACGATGCCACTGAGCAGAGATGACACGCTGATGCTTCAGTTAAATGTTTAATGGTTTGTATTATATAGACCTGGTCTAGTCTTGATGACCACTCAAAGCACTGACAGTCTTCCACTCCCCCATTCACACACACTTTCATACAGTGCATCTATTAGCAGCACTTTGTGTTCTATGAGGGACAATCTGGGTTACCGCCACTTGCCCAAGGACACTTCAGTATGCAGATGGGTTGGAGGATGACCACTCAGACACCCCTCAGCCACAGCTGTTGGGGCAGCTGCTTGACATGTTGCATTAAAAAGCGTTAATCTTACATAGATCCCTGTAGTGTTATTCTGGACTTTAGGAAAACAATCCCAGGACTAATTGAACTGTACTAACTGCCCCACTGACGATTAAACAAGAAGATGCCACAAATAGGAGTTATCCTCATTCAACCTTCACTCAGAGTTTAGATCAACCTAAGTCAATTGACTGTTACCAGGTTAATGCACAGGCACTTCTTGCTGTATTAGATCAACATGATGTTGGCTGTCTGGAGTGCAGCACTTATACAGCTTGTCAGCCACGTAAACCTCAGCTAAACACTGTTTTTATCACGGCAATATAATGATGTCATGATTCTGCTGCGTGGCTCAGGCTAACAACAAACAACTTATACAGTAATATTCCCAATGAGCCACCTTCAGGTCATCACATGCTCACTGCACCTCACCAGTTCAATGGTGTATTTGTAGCTTTTGAATATCTATTCTTCACTGTGTCTCTTGCCAGTGGATCTACAACCAATTCTGGCTTGTAGTTTGTCACAGCAGCAAGATGTTTCCAGTTGGAGACAATTACACAGTATGAAAGCTTGAAGCCATGGATGCCTGTCTGGTTTAGATTCTATTACAGTGAAGCATTGCATTTATTGTAAATGATTTTAAGGATGCCCTGTCTGCCCTAAAGAAAGCTTTGGGAAAGGCGATCCCTGTACCCCTCACTTATGGCACTCCCTCAATAACCACTTCAAAATGCTCATAAAGCAGCTAGCACGGACGGATCTGTGCTTTATTGAAAACACATTGGCTCATAATCTATGCCCTCTTATAATATGAAAAGATTCCATATCACTTTCAAGGTCAAACACCAATAAAACCAAAGACGGCAATTTGTCAAGAGTCTGCAGTGTTTCCGTGCACACGCCTTGACATCATCTGCAGTCCATCCAAGACACGGGCATCAACAGAGAGCCTGAGAATGCCTGCTGATGCTCACTTGTAATATTTGTCATCCCAGATGTAACTCACATCCTTTTCCATTGCACACCAGCTTCTGATGTAGCTGCAGCTGCATATGCGGCTGATTTCCTGATCTGTCATCTTTGGTATGCGATCGGCTGATGAATGTGTATCATGGGAAACCTGTCATTCGCTTCGGGGGAACATCCCTGAAAATAATGATTTGCTTGAAGGGTGTTAGTGGGTGATGCAGGCAGGCGTCGGCTGTCAATCAGTATTCACAAGTATCCAAAGCAGGCACCGAATCCTCATTAACGGAGTGCTTGACGAGCGTAGGCAGACTTCACGGCAAAGTTATTGCACTGAGGAGGAGTTCTTTAGGCTGTGGCGCCCCTCCAGGTGGATTTCTTTGGCTTCCCCGGACTTGAGCTGCATTCCTGGGCCTGCTGCGTGGAAGCCTTTGTGCGGTCTATCAGGTGCAAAGCGGGAGCGTGCCTTTCTTCTCATCGGGTATAACAATGCCTCGCAACTGTCATCTGTCAACAACATCTGTGGGAAGCAGCTTGTTTTGTGGGACTGGATTTTCTACCTGTACCTGTCAGTCTGTCTCAAAGAGGCCCACGACAGATGCCGCGGTGCCTTTAAACTCATTAATTGCATTGCGCAGCGTTGTTGTGTTTGTCTTACATTCAGATGTTTTTGGTTATACGTGGGTGAATTGCATCCAAGTGTGCAAGTTTAAACAAATCATCCAACAGCCAGAAACGTGTGCATCTGATTGTGACCCTTCCAATCAATGGCTTCAGTCTGGATTTCTCCTTCAGTATACTGCTCGCCATATGACTGACTTAAATATCAATTTGAAAAGCACATGTGGCCAATATTTGCCATGCTTTTGCTGCCTTATACTAATCTACACAATGTCAACAGACTAGAATAGGAGCCAATCTCAAGTATTCACCCCAGGAAATCTTCACTGATTGGTAAAAAAAAAAAAATCCAAACCTTTCAAGGAATTGGAACTGTTTCATGTTTAGTTTATGAATAAGTCGAGGCAGCTCAGTCCAAATCCAGCAGAAAGGGATAATACATAAATACATCATACGTTTGTAAGACTCCCATACCAATATCTCCTGAGTTTTGGAGAAAAAAAGCCCTGCAGACCTGTGTAATCCCTTTGACGAATAGCTACAGCGCAAATCTTAACTCCAGCCTTCCCAGATCCAACAGCCCTGTTCCAGGACCAATCGGCCGGGGCCATTAGGGGCGTTCACATACATTTAGATGATCCCTCTGTTTGCATTATCCAGGAACAGATAATCTGTGTATACTGGGGGAAATTAGGGCCGAGCAGCCCTAGGCGCTGTACAAAATAGACCTCCACATGTTCACTTCAAAGGGGCTGTGGCTGAGTGGAAGCAGGTGGGTCTTGTCCAGAATCAGGCACAGGGTGGGCCAGGCTGGGTGGAGGAAGAAGGGTGGGATCCCTGCAAGCAAGGCTGTGTGTGGTGCGACAGGGAAACTGTGCATGTGTGACTTTGCGCAAAAAAACAAAAAAAAAAAAAAAAACAAACCAACAGGAAACTCGGTCAGTCTAAATTTAGTTATGATGTGGTTGTGCAGATACAAGTGGGAGCAACCATACAACATGTTAATATGTCCTGTTTAAAAACAGAGAGCTGCAGAGGATTCTCAAAGAGGAGGTTAAGGTACACAATTGGAGATACGGACACAGAGGAACTGCCCCCCATGTTTAGGGCAACCAGAAGCTGAGATGGAAATCAGGGACATTTTCAGCAAAGTGGTCAAAATTCAAATGTTATCATTATGAAACAAATAACAGGGGCAGTTTCATGTTAATGTATATTAATTGTAATGTGTATTTTCAAGGTGTATTAAAGCAAATACGTAGCCAATAAGATGTTTCAGTAGTCCTGGTTGTGATAGTTCAGTCGTTTAAAGAATAGCCACCCCTGCACATTTCCTTTTCCACTTTTTTCACTGATAATTTTCCTCCTTTACTGAGGAGCGCCGCTCTCAGTCAGGTGTGTGAGTACATTTTACCATCACATCCACAGTTCAGACAGGTGAGCGGAGCAGCACGTGCACTAATGGATGAACACCCAACAACCACTGTGTTGGCTGGCGTGTTACTTGGTGGGTCTCCCGTGTTTGCTTCTGGGCTGCAGCTGCTGTGGAGATTATGCATTATACATTTCTGTGTTGTTTGCCTTAATGATGATTTATTCTGCTGGTAAATGTGCAGTAGTGTCAGGCTTTTTGCTCGCAAGTGGCCTAATTTGTGTAATTGTGCTCTTTACTGGTTAATTCGTGTCAGCCTACACTGAGGAAGGGGGTTTGTAGTTTATAATTGGTTGTGCGCACATTCTGCAAATGAGTTTTTTCTGTGTGTACAGTGAGGTTTGTCTTTATTTTGTTCCCTAAAGGTGTTCTTATATAACTAATAGAACTACATAACATTATCATTTCACACTTCCCCTCTTTTAAATATGTAAATGTATTTAACTGACTTACATTATACTTTTATTATCATTAGGAGTACTGCGTGCTTGTTTCAGCAGTGATTACCAGGTCCATGTAGTTTCAACTATATCTTCAGTTTCAGCACTTTCACACAGTGGTAACAGCATGTTAGAGGTTCTAATTCAATTTTCTGAGCCCTGGTTCTCTGAAATGGCTCAGAAGACTAGATTTATAATTATTTTTACTGTTATAGAACAGATATGATAGAAAAAAGTGAAATTTTGTCAGAAAATCGAAGCTATCACACGGGTGCCCTCAGATTTGAAGTTAATTCATCTGTATGTGTAAGATAACATGCTGTCCTTGGCTTGTGTGACGTTGTTAAGGTCCCAGGGGAGGTTCACTTTATTTTGTTGTAGTGTTAGGCTGCATCACACAACTACAGGTGACATCACTTGAAACAATACTGTGTTTTATGATGGAAAAACACAAACATTAACCTGCTCATATTTGCAATGCAGAGGAAATTGTTATCATCAATTCAACAATCACATTTCAGACAGAAGGAAATTCTCTCTGTTGCGGTCTATGTTTCCCACTGTGGCTGCAGGTCTGTGTAACAGCACTGGCCTGTGCCTGTTTGTTTTCCTCGAGGTTAAACATTATTTCGCCTCTAATGGCTCCCCTATTTGGTCAAGCGGAAGGGGGGAGGGGGGGGGGTGGTATAGTGTAAGTAATTTGTCACTGCCTGTCTGAGCTGTGATGTCCTTGCTGACATCATAAATACTTGATAAATACTTAGTGCATCTGGAGGAAAGCTGTTCCTTATACTCATTTCCGACTTGGACCTCATGTGGGACCATTTTTGGTCTCACGGGACAAACTGCCGGTGACCAGCATATATATGTTTGAACATCGCAAGCCTTTCCGACGTCTATCTGTCTATCTACCTGTCTGTCCATCTGTCCGTCCATCCATCCATCGATAGAAGGAAGGATGGATTATTGCGTCATTTCCTGTACTGGACGGACCCATTTCACTGTGGCTCTCGCACACTGATTGATGAACATCTTGTAGCAGCTCGTAGATCCTCAATGGATTTCATGTGTGTGCTCTTGCCTTTGCAAACACATGCATGGAAGAGTGCGCATACATAATGCAGGAAGTAAAGTTCACGCACATTCCCACATTGTTCCATCTGTCAACAGCACGGTTGTAGACCTCTGAGCCAAGAGGTTTGTGATCTGCAGATGACCTTTTTGCCAAGTGTGTGTGTGTGTGTGTGTGCATGTGTCTCCTGAAGAACCTTAACATTATCCTCGAGTTGTTAACATTTCCTGCAAGTGCAATCAAGCAATTCTCCTCCCAGCACGTTCGCAACACAATGACACAAAGCAAGCCAAACATCCCACTCTGCTGCGGTCCCACAGCCTCACTGTTCTGTGAGGAGAATTTTCACTAATCACTCAACATTAAGTAAGCGGGGGGAAAAACTGACTCTTTTTCCTTACGGCTGTATGTTATGAGCAATATTTGAAATTACGGTGTTTCCATAAAACCTCTGCGCAGCGAAACGTCCTGCTGCCAAAACTGTGTCACGTTTAATTACATGTACATTAAGCGTGAGTACACTCTGGAGTCATCATCAGCCGCTAACCTCCAGTGACATGTATCATTATCACATCTCTGTGGAGACATATTAGATTTTTCTTTCCTTTTTTCTGAAGAGTGAAAAACCAGCCCACTGTTCTCACCCTCTGGCGTGTCCAATAATCACAGTTAAAGCATCAAGAACCATGTTTTTTATGATCTGACAAAAGCCATAATGTATATCCCTGTTCTCTGCGCTCAGAAGGTTTTAACCCAGGGGCACCAAAGTACAAGGAAATATTTATATTCTCCTCAGCATCGGTGCCGTAACTTACCGCAGGGAGGCTAATTTCACATGCTGGAAGTCCATTCTCAGCCGAGCCTGATCTCCCTTCTGCCTCCCCGGAAGATTTCTTATTCGTCTCTCTCCAATCTGCCTCAGCAAAGACTAGTGGCTGAGCTCTTGAGGTTAGGGATGTAAATGCATTCCTTGGTCATGTTCCTGAGCCGAGCATGACATTCATGTCCTTTCCCTGTAATGTGATTTAAACCAAACCACTGCTGCCTATTTTCCTCTCCTTTTATTTGTTTGCATCTATGGATGAGTACGTGTGCATGAATCTATTTGTGCAGGTCTGTTTTTGTGTTTGGTGTCACAAGCTTGGGTCCAGACCTCAGGTCTTTTTTTTTTTGGGGGGGGGGGGGCCCACCCCTGGGTTTTTTTTTTTTTTTTTTTTTTTTTTTCTTATTTTTGGCAAATATAGCAGGACTGGTGTTGTTCTCATCGGTGGTTGGAAAAATGACTGAGCCAACAGCAGGGTGAACTGACTGACCTGCCATTTAGTTTCAGCTCTTAAGTCTAACATTGTCTTCATGTTATCTGCTTTCTGGTAGGAAGGTGGGTTATTCTTTGAACAAGGCTTGATACCTCATGAGGAGAAAAGGGCCACTGTATTCAGCATGACTGCTAAAATGTGTTTTTGTATCTGTTATTGTGTGCTGTGGACGACTTGCTGCTGTGTGCACATGAGGCACAAAGTAATACTTCAACTGTCTTGGGAAAAACTAATAATAGTGCAGTTGCAGCTCAATAGGTAGGGGGGGGGGCATCCACTAACCCGAAGGTCCATCCCCGGCTCCTCAGTTCTATGTGCTAAAGTGTCCTTGGCCTATCTGATCTGATGAGAATGGGTGGATGGCAAATGTATGGTGTAGAACAATTAGAGATGAGCAAAACGTAATTAAGACCACTTTATAATACCAATGGGAACACTTTGGTGTCTCCAGTTGTCTTCACTGTTGGGAGGACATTTTCATGTCGATGCAGGTCGCATTTTATTGAATATAGGTCTCCCAGTCAGTCCAGCCCTGCATTTAATGGGTTCCAGCATTAACACACTCTGGTTAACCAAGGTCTGGTTCACCAAGCCAGATGATTATTTTCAGCCATAATCTGATCTGACTCTGAGCATCTGTGCGATTCTCTTGCAGCCATCTTGCTGGATCTCCACGGTTTCATGGAAATCAACCAACTCGTGATCATACTTCTTCAGAGAACTCTTGTGCGTGGGTCATGGTTGAAGAATCCTTTGTTTCAAACTTCACTGCTAAAGTTATAATTGTATATACTAAATGGAAAAGCTACACCTTGATTTGTTTGTTATTAGTCAAAATATGGTGTGTTTTCTGCACTGTACCACTCGAGTTTATCTTGTACACGAATGCTGATAATTTCAAATAGTTCACCGTCTGTCAATCATCTTATACTGAACTATCCACCTCTGGCTGTGTAACTGTAAGTGAAGTCACAATTGTAGAGGATAAGGAGCTCACAGATATCTCCCTTCTTAGATCCCCACAGTATGCTTATGCAATCAGTCTTGCAGCAGAAGCTACACTGACACTAAAGCAATATTTCACTTTTTTTTACAGGAATATAAGAAATATGATGATTTAACAGTTATCATGTCTTTTAATTGACTTTCTGCAAAGTCGGTGTTTCAATATCAAGCACGTCACTGCCTTTTTGACATAGCTCTGTGGGTCTGGTTCAAGAAGATGAAATGTAAAATTTTATGCTCACATTACACTGTTCAGGGAATAATTCTAAGTATCCGTCTGATTAACTGTGCATGTCAGCTTTTCAAAGCTGGTACTGAACATATTTTCAACTGATAAAACAGATATATGGATTGTTTGTCTGACCACTGGGAACGGTTGCCGTTGAGTGCAATACTAATTCAGACGTCTGAAATCGAGCCAGAGCCAATCAGAGCTGTTTGAGGAGGATTAGTCACGGTAATGTCATCTTCTTGAACGAGGGCCAGACAAACAGCAACACATAAAAATGCCCCAAAGAGGCTGCCAAGCCTGACAGAGACCAACACAGGATGTTCTTCTAAATCTGCTCATTCACCCAACGGCCCAGTGATAAATGAATCACACTGCTCACAGAAACCTGGGGCTCCAGTTTCTAATTGTCACGGTTGATGGTTCAATTCCCTGTGTGTCCATGTCAGAGTGTCTGTATATGTATAAAACACATACTGGAAGAAGGTGTTAGACAACTGGTTGGAAAAACGACCTCCTCACCCTAACAGAAACCATGACCACGGTGTCAAACTGAACAAGGACATAAGATCTAAACGGCGTTCCAGCAGCAGGGTTGGAGGCAGAGAACACAGTGAAGAAACGTGTCAGCGCTGACTGAACTCTGACAGCTTTCGGGCTCCTTCCACAGTCTGAAAGACATAGGTCGTGCCACTGTGTCAAGTTACAGACCAAGATGGCTTGTGGGAAACCATGCGGACGATATGACGAACAGCAGGAGCTTGCAGTGGCAGATGGACGTGATTTACTATCTATAAAGCTGATTTTATTCCCCGCGTGTAATGGCAATCACAGAAAAAGCAGACATTTCAATATCTCTGCTCTTTAAAGGTCCTGATATTTGCACGGTGAACCTATTCGTCACTCTGAAGACGTAAAAAAAGTAAAGAATTGCGTGCATGTAACTTCTGACCCCGGTCTCGGCGACAGATTTCTGTGGCAGCTGATGGAAGCGGCTGATCTTTATAAACTCCCCTGCTACACTGTGGCATTTACTCAGCATCGACACTTGATCTTCATAATGCGTCCATGATGAGGTCACAGCAACCTCTGGCAGCCGTGTGTCTGCAGCCCCACATACTGGAAGCAGACAACGCCTGTGATGTACTGCTTGTCACAGCACATTTGATCTCCCACTAAAACATGCGATGCGATGTAGCTCAGCATTGACGCTGCAGAGCAGCCCGTGCCCTCATACACGGCCCTGTGCTCGATATAGAGATGCATTTGCTCATGTGCGTTAGCTTCCGCCTTGATATCCCCTGCCTCCGTTTCCAGATACATTAAGGTAAGGGATGTTGTTTTCACTCAGGTGAAGTGTACATAAGATTGTTATCTAGCCTTTGGTTTAGGAACCCAGAGTCTCTTACCCGAGGAACAAAGGGAGGTGGAGATCAGAGCTCTCACAGCTCACAGTGGGATTTCTACGAGATTACTCAACTCGGAGAAGAAATAACATTGTGATCTTGATTACAAAATATTTAGCCCTGCTCAGCTCCAACTGGGGAAGGGGAAATTAAGTACATTTATGTGGAATAATATGAGATGAAGTGTTATTAGAACGCGACGTAGACAAGAGGAAAGACACCAAACGGTGGTGGCGGCAACGGTAGAGTGATGACGATGTCAATACTGCAAAGTAAAGAAAACGTTTATCACTGGAACTTGATAACCAACAAGTTAAAGTGCAGTAATAGCTGTGGTGATAACTCGAGGAGAGATAGTTGTACGGAGGCAGAATTAAAACCATAAAACTCACACACAATACTTAACTAAATCATGAGCCATAATGGTAGCAGACTTTGCCAATTCCATTAAGACCCACTCAGGAGAGCATAAATAACTGAAGACTGGGCTGCATTTATGACAGCAATGATTATTCACTTCAAACAATTCCAAACTTGAAAACCCCTCAACAGCCCTGCACTTTATAGCCCTGCTCCTGAACTGATTGTTAATTATTATGTATGAATTCAGCTCCAACATAAATTTGCCTAGAGAGTTGCATTTTGGAGCACAGTTACATTTTTGTCAGGCCTTCTTCCAGGTTGATAAGCAGGTGACGCAGAACCAAAACACTTAGTTTTGAATGCTACTATTTTTAGTGCCACAATAGTGCAGCAATTCAAAAGAATATCACGTATGCTATCGCTGTCTTACCTATTTATTATGAGCATGCATGAGGATGTAGCGCTATATGTTTGATGTACATGACCAGAAACAGTGTCTACAAGCTGTGTTTGCTGGTGTATTGATTTTATTATGAATAGAGTGAAATGTGTGTTCTGACTTCTTTTTGATTCATGCAGCTGAGCAAATGTTATGACATCGTACATGTAAACACCACTACTCTCCTGGAAGTACACACATTTGCAAGTCATAGAAACAACCACAGTAGAAGGATTTATCTAGATTGGCATAGAGACAATACCACATTGACACTATAGTTGCACTTTTGCACAAATCTGTGGCATTAATTACCCCGGTGCAGGTATAATTTCTATTTCCATGTCCATCCCCCGGATCCTGTGGCCCGAGGTGAACAGATTGACTCTGTCACAGCCAGTAGCCATCATGTGGAGAGTGGGTGGTTAGAGCTCAGGCCTCGCTGTTCTGCTTCCTGGACCAGGGTTCGTCCTCCTGTCTGACCATTCACAGCTTAATGACCCATCTTCCCTCTTGGTGCATTATTCTCTGTATAAATCTGGGGGGTGGCCGTCAGCAGTAAGGGAGAGTTCACAAAACACAAATGAAATGGCAGCAAGAACACAGACTCATCTGTCAAATTGTTTTTTATGATGAAATAAAATCATCATCATCAGTAATCCAGGGGCAATGTTATGTGATGTATTTTGTTTTTTGTTTTTTACAAATGGTACTAATGAACTCGCCTAATGCCTGTCACTGCTTTGAGCAGCAAACAAACTGAGGAAGAACAGTAAATATATGTCCTCACACCACCATCACAGAATTCAGAACCTCGCCCAGATCAGATCATTTGGTACAAGTCAGCACCAAGTCTGTAGGCCTATAATCAGACATAAAGAGATAATTACATAAAGAGAAATTACAAGCTGCTTACTACCCTGTACTGTAAGATACAGGCTGCGCTGTCTGGTCTCATCTCTTACATGAAACTGCATATCTTAGACTGGGTTATGCTTCAAGATGTTGGGCAGACCGTATCTAGGATGAAACTGCCACACTGAAGTGTTCACCTATAAACATATATTCTCTCTTCACCACTCTAGACACCAACAGTCCCCCATCCTCTACTCTCTAAAAAATAAAGAAGAGCATAGGAATAAGGCAAAGAACAATTTGGTTATTCTCCAAAACAATAAACTCATAAATTAGATTTAAGTCACAAATCTACTGAACTTGAAAAGTAATGTTTGTTTTGCAACAGTGAAATGGATGACCTGAATTGTTATGCGTCCTGATTTAAAAGGAAACACATGTGATTCCAGCCAAGAATCCATTACATCTGGACAGGTGAAGCGAAATGCAGCTACAAGTGATACACTGAGGATTTATTGAGGAGATCAGCGTTCTGGCAGGCAGAGGCTGAGGATGAGGAGGGGATGATGGTTTGCAGACAGAGCCAAAGAAGGCTGAGCTGGGCTGGATGACTGGGCAGCAGAGCAAAGACTAACTGTGGAAGTTATTTTTATATCTGTGACAGAGACGAGCAAGTGGCCAGAGGTATTATCTTTTAGGGTTGTTCATCCATTAGTACATCTGTCCGTACCTGGCTCCTATCCCTTTTTCAAATGCATTATCTCCAGGAGGCCTTTCTTTTAATTTGTTGGAAGTATTTACTTAGAATCAAGGATTTAGATTTTATAGTCAAAGTCATGGTCACCTTGCAAGTATGTTTATGGTTTTTTTATTTTTTATTTTTTATTTTTTATTTTATTTTTTATTTTTTAAATCTGACTTGTTGGCATAGAGGAGGCTCAGAGAAGACCTCCACTCGGTGCACAGGAATAATCACTGCAGGGCTGTTAGCTGATTGAGCCGCTGATTCAAAAGGCAGCCGCAGAGCAGCTGGAGAAGAATACATGGGAAGGTGACACGAAAGGAAGAAGCAGGGGAGACATTGTCTAACCCCAACCCACCGAGGAAGGTGAGGGTGAAGGTGGTTAAGTGCACATCACCAATTCTGTGTCCATGCTCAGCGCCGAAGCAGCCACAAGGAAGTATAAGATTATGAATGGTACAGCTTACTAGCACAACATGCTAGACGAGCACTGAGGAATTGTTAATGATGATAGGAGAAGAAGAAACAACTAGCTGTGTAAAAGGATTTGTTTTTGGCTCCTGTCTAGCACGTCTCCAAATCCCAAGACTCTAATGTTAGCAGGTGCTGCAGGGGAAATATAGCTTGGAGCCAAATGCTATTGCTAGGTGAGGATAAAAAAAAAATAGCATAAAAGGAAGATATGACAGAAGTGTTGCTTTTGGGTGTTGCCTCCCTCACAGTCTGTCAGACATGTCTAACCTCTGGTGGTTGGAATATGAATATAGACCTAATTTCCATGGCAACTGTTATTTGCTACCATACCTGATTGCATTTTCCAAGTAAATACAGAAGACAGCCACATCCAGATCCCCTTATTCTGAAAAGAAGATCGAAGAGCGGCTATTTTTGTGGCAATTGGTAATAGGGTGAGTCGTGAGCTGAAGACCAACATGGAAACAAAGACTTCCTGGGCATTTAAATGCATCATACAGATAAATACAGACCCGTCCTCTGTGCCCTTCGGGTGATGTTCCGTTGATATTTTTAAATACGCCACGCAGCAAACCAATCAGGAGGATTGTCTGAACAAAAGCTGTCCCAGTCCATTTTTGTTCAGTCTAATTCCATTTTAACTCATTTCTTTTACCCCCACTTTCTGTTCAATTACTAATCACAAAGAGTGCAGAAATGCTTTGTGTTTTGATGGTTGCCAAGGGAACCCCTTTGTTATCCAAGTTGTTTGGTTTCCTCTCCAAAGGTCAATGACTTCTCTGATTGAACGCTTCTCCTGCAAATAATGTGGTGCAGTGTCTATTCCTCTCTTCAGGGGTCAGGGTGTTTTTCAGCACATGTGGAATAAAGCACCCTGTTGCATGAATGTGACATGTAATGAACGTCCTAATTGTTGATAGCCACTGCCAATGTTTTCTGTTGATGCCTCACATCTGTTTTGTGCTAGTCTGACCTCCTCAGCACAGTGCAGGCAATAAATGAACAAGCGACCTGTTGCCCACTTTGACTCCACACATCTCAGATTTACTCAAAATAAAATACAGCTTCATACAGGTACAAACCCTTTCAGGTACAATTCAGGTACTTCTATTACATCTTAACAAATATTACAACTTAACATCAACACTACTGTGGCCTTCAAATCTGACATGTTCAACGTATTGAGGATCCAGACCTGAGGCCATATAATATTTAAACTTCCTGGTCCTAGACAGGCATGCAAATGTTGATGTACCATATCCACCACTTGGAAAGCATCAGTCTGAGGTAGCAAATCAGGGACTTGCTTGCCAGAGCCGATGGCCTCTAGCAAGCAACATTAACCAGCCAACACAAAAAATATGTTTCATGATAACATTAAAGAACACGGGTAAGACAGTATGTACCCACACAGTCTGTGCTTCCATCAGTGTGTGAGAATGATGTCTGTGACTGTTTCTGCTGTTTGTAGTCAGAGGATTTAAAACATCTGTCCTAGCCTTAGACGGCCGTAGGACACTCAAATGCGCGTGCATACACACACGGGCACTCATACTGCTGCCTTTGATCTGTGATACCGACACAGTTATACCAAACAAAACAGTGCAAACTGAGCACATACTGCTAGGCAATGAAAGAGTTACTGGCAGAATATCATTGACCTGTGTGTGTGTGTGTTACAGGCTTTATTCCAACACAAGATAGCCATCATTGATGTGGAAGGGGATTCAGTCTATATTTTCCATTATTAATGAGAAACGGGTAGTTTTTGTGCCAAAGCACACAATGGGTGTAATTGGAGTTTATTTGTGTTTCAGATCAATACAAATAATTAAATGATTTTTTTTGCCCATGTGGTGAAAACAAGGACAACTTTTTGGAGGCAGAATAACTCTCATTAAAACTGCATCAAACATTGTGTGCGACCATTAGAGGACAGAAAATCAACAGTGTCCTGGAGACTTGTAAATGCTAAGTTCAGAACACCACAGCTTCTGTGCTGCCTGTTGAGACTGTGGCAATTCACTCAATAGTGATCACTAATTTAGTCTCATCCGATTTTGGTTGTGTGGTAACCCAGTCACTGCTGCCAGGTCAAGCAAGGCCAGCTGTGTTTGACCAGTTAAAATTAAAATTATCAGAATTATCAGACTAGATCTTGGGACATTGTTCGGTCCTGTAAAGGATCGTTTGTCATCAGGGGAAAGAGCATAAGACCAGCTGTTGTATCTACCTACACTGCTCCCACTCCCCTCCCCTTACTGTGGATATGGAATCAAATTCATATAATCACACAAAGCTGTAAAGTCTAATCGTTTGCATCTCTGCTTCTATTTCATTTGTTTTAGTTCAGGAAATCTCAATGTGAAGATCCAGGGAACATGGGTGCTGCAGTATCAGTTCAGACAGGGGGGGCAGAGGCTGTATATAGATATGCATCACACAAGCCTGAATTCAGTATATGTGTATTTTAAAGATAATGTTATCATTTCAGAATGTCATAAATAGGAAGTGGAAATTAACTTTGAACATGCTACATGTTTATCTACACCGTTAACCTGTGACACTGAGGATTGTCATCATACCAATAATCTCACAAAATCATACGTCGTGCTGTTGCTACTGCCGTTAATACTGAGTTGCTTTGAATACAATTGTATTTTCAGGTGTATTCAGTAATTATGTGACACTTTTGAAAAAATAAATGAATGCAATTTTCAGCGTCTTTCAGCCCCTGACCACAGATCACTGTCAACCCTCTCCCTGCAAGCATTTATCCTGTGTGGCATTTTTCTGCACTTTTGTCATGTTAAATTACAGAGTCCAGAGACAGCAGTCAGAAGACTGACAGTGTCATAAATATAGCAGCCCTGATTCACTGTGGCTGAGCTGAGGAGAAGGGAAAAGAGAAACCAGTGACAGGATGACAGAGAAGATGGGAGACGGTTTATGGTATAGTGTTCTTAAACAGTTTAGGACCACAGTGAGTGGTGTACAATGCTTACTCGATCGTTTCTTTGCAATCCCAGGGCTATTATTCATCTTGAGCTAATTAAACAATTAACAATTAAACAAGCCTTACTCAGAATAGAACAATCATTTCACAACTTATATGTGCCACAGTGTGACAGAATGAATCCAATATACAGTCAAATCAAGGGACAGACTAGCAGCAGTCAGACACAGCATGGGATGTAGGTTTTTATTGCATCAGGAAAAGATGGAGGAAGACAGAGGCAGCAGATGTTTTTAGGCTTGAGGGGCCTGATCTCATAAAAAAGTGAGCAAGCCTGATTTCACCTGTAAAAAAACAAAACAAAACAAAAGACACGCAAGCGTCTGCTAATGGTGCGGACTAAAGACTACTACTAGTAAGCACTATCAGGCCTTTCTACCAGAGTATGCAAAATATTGGGAGGAGTTGATGCAAATCATTTACAAAATTGGAAAGGAATAGGAACTTTTGTGACTGTCTTTACTACATGTGAATGGTAGTGGCTGTAAAATGAAGGCCCTAGGAGAACTAATGTAAAAATTACCAACAGGTGAAAGACTGTAGACTCATAATCTTCTGTTTATGTGACTTCTTTCAGACAGGCTGAAAGCAGCTCAGAGTCAAAACACTTGAATGTAATCGAATATCCAAAGGAGCTGATGTGAGGACGCTGCAGAAGATTTTCCACAGGATTCACCAAGATCGGGTAAGTGTCTCACATGCTTGCTTACATATTAATAACCATGTTATATTGGTGAAATCATTGATTTATGGGATATTCATAGCCTGCTGTTTCATTCCCAGTGTGGTCATGTGAATCACTGTGTTCATGCCATTGATCTTTATATTGTAATTAATAACAATGGCATTACTTCCGTGAATGCATAGCTAATGCCGGGGCGATGCAGGATGAGAAAGGATACAATCCTCTATTCTCTAGAAACCAACCCTCAATAAAGCGGGTCCTATTATGTGGAAGCGGCTGTTTTTATTGCCATTATGTTCGTACAACTCAGGAAAACGAAGCACAGGAATCCCTGTGCTCAGAGCTGCTGTTGAAACAGGGAGAACAATGCAGCCATATCTGAAGAACAGGGGGGGGAAACATCACTGATGTTTGCATTAGCCTGCCTCGCCAGCTTCCTGCTTTTATGCCACGGCCATGTTTGTCAAGTATTGTTCTGTTGCTAGTCATCTTCCCCTCTTAACTGTCAAAGTACCTCTGCCAGGTCTGGTCTGTCTCAGGTCTCTGAGTGAAATGAAATGAGAGTTATAACTGTATCACGCTGATGTTTTGTGCACATACAGTGTATAGTAGTTTGTCTAAGAAAACACCTAATAATATTGTAAAGCAACATTATCCGTGCCACTGCACATTGTACCCCTTCGCTGAGACAGGTTGTTCTGTGCCAGATCCTGTCAAAGCAAATGAGGATAAAATGTCCCTCTGAACTGTTAAAGTAAAGAGCTCATTAGTATTCTAAATGCATCAGAACAGTCCTGAGCAATGTGACAATAAAAATGTTGTTTAATAGGATTAATTATCCAACCATATAATGAGTATGTTCAACTATTTACCAAGCTAGTGCCGTTCTCTAAACATGGCTGTGAACATGCCTGGCCTTGCGACGGGCTTGCAACTTTCTCTTAAACTATATAAACATTACCTGCAGAATCTTAGACTGTGTATAAAACAGTCTTTACACAACATATCTGTGTATATGCCTGCTCAGTTAATATTCAAAGTGGATTTCATGTCATTGATCAAGCCCATAGTAAATCGTAATCCCTACTTTATAGGTGGTATCAACTGCGAGGTGTGAATTCATGACTGACATGAGGTATGCTTTGTTGGGATGGATACGCATACTGGATTTTGTATATTTCTATAAATCAGCCGTGGTATGCATAGGGCATCACTGAAGTTCTTTCATGTTTAACCTCAAAGCAAACCAGATAGTATAATATCATGAGATAAGATTAACATGGCAGATGGAGAGCTCACAGCACAGGGGATATTGGAGCTTGTTTGTATATCTGCTGGAATGATAAACACGCAATTATTTACCGTCTTTGTTGATAACCACTGCAGAAGGCCGCATTTATATTTAGGATTTTCATGTGACTACCTCACTGGGATGATATCTTTCTAAAAGGGGCGTGCTGCTTAATTTTCTCCATCTCACTGAAACGCTGTGAAAGGTTCATCAGAGAAGATCGTTCGCTCAGATAGCTTGTTTATACATCTTCACTGTGTTTTATGACCGAACACCTTAGTATCCTGTGATTTCCTTGGTGAGTAAACATCTATCATCCTCATTAGTGTATCTGACAGACTGTTATCAAATGCCGATGTGACATTCCAACATGGTGACCTGTAGAGCGGCTGAGGAATCTTTCCACTCTCTATTCTAATATATTAATTACACAGAGATGTGGAGGAAGCGAGGAATGAAGGATGGCATGAAAAAAATTAACTGAGGTGTGATAACAGTCCCTCCAGAGGGTACAGTTTATTAATGTGTCGCTTCCAATAAAGCTCTTGCTGTTCAGGTTTTGGTCGTCATGGAGATCCCATCACTCCTGAGATGGAGGCAAAGGTTAGAATGCGCACAAGCCCTACTATAGAGAAACAGAGTATATCTGCATCCAACAAGGTAAAGTTAGCACTCTGCATACAAGAGCTGCCCTGCTGAGTGCTCACGTCACAGAAACTTTTACCACCTTAGGTAGGAATCTGTTTGTGACGACTACTGAAGCCAGATGTACTTTCATTCATGTAGCATGTACAGGTATTATAAAGAAAAAAACAAAATCCAACAGTTTTCTAAGTATGGTTTAATTTTAGGTTGTTTATGGCTGTATCCCTTTCCCTGACACCAGCTGTCAGCTGGCAGTTCATGACAGCGATCCTCTCATGTTAATCACAAGAGGTTTCGTTTTCTATGAAAGCCCTTGTGCTCATGGCCAAACCATTACCTCAAAGTGACACCGTCATATCGGAGGTTATAGAATGATTCACTGAAGAGCCTCATTCAGTCATAACACTGTTAGCCCCCAAAGGGGGTGTGTTTAGAAAAAAGGCTGAGAGAGCATCCATCTGTTTTATTCCAGTGAGAGAGAAGGGAATAAAAAGAAAATGTTTTCCAAGCTGTTAATTTGACTCTGAAGGTTGAGAGTGATAATAATTATGGCGAAAAACAGACTCAGCGATGTTTCTGCTTTTATGGTCTCTCACTTTACAATTCCAATCTGAAAGAGATACATTTGGTGTTATTTTATATTTATAGCTCCATTTAAAGATATAATTTTATATCTAAAAAAAATGTTTGAATAGAGCGGCACAGTGAAGAAAACACAATAAGAAGTGTGACGGCCTCTGGCCATATGAGAGTCTTGGTCCTGCCCAGCCAGTGTTTTTCTTGCAGAGGCTCAGGTTGCCTCACTCCTGCCTCCTCATGGAGGAATTGGCCTCACCTGCTGGGAGTCTATGTAAACTGGCAGTTTCAAGATGGCTTCCTCTCCCCTCTTCCTGAAAGGCTAGAGCCTGGTTTTGTGTTTGCCATCAACCCAGCAGGGCATATCAGAGGAGAGCTATAGCAATACCAGAAACAGGTTTACAGGCTGCTACTATGCTTGGAAGGGGATAGAAGAAAAGACAGGAGACCCCAATTTATAGTAGTATTAATCTAGAGAAGTCTTAACAAAATTAAATAGTTTCACAAACATGGCAGTCTGAATAAAATGTGTCCATCATCACAGGAAGCAAAAATAATTAAGTGTGTAACACACACGGTTGTGAATTTTAGACCTGGGAACAACAAAAATAAATTGAAAAAAGGAACTAAGTACAAACAGCCATAATTCTAAGAACTGTTGGTGCCATGGATGTTGCTTCCTGCTGAGGTGGGCACACAGAGAACTGCAGAGATCCTCTAGGGAGAACATGAAAGCATATTTGACCTTCTTCATTTGATCATATTTGTGATGAGGAAGAATGTGTTTTTGAGGTGGTTCTTCGTAGTAAACAAGCTTGAAACTATTGATTGACTTCGGTGAATGAAATAATCACCTTTTTTTATTTTAATCAATTAAAAATACAATTATTATTCCAGTGGTTGAGGATTGGGAATAATACATCTGTAGACATGATCCTGTAAAGATTCTTCACCTTCGTATAACAGTGTTTCATCAAATCCACACTTTCCTCTTTAGAAATGACCTCAAAGACATGAGGTGTGCCATCAGATTAAAAAACAGCCCTTCCTCAAAGTCAGAAACAGAGATTACAACATGGTCTATTCTTAGACAGAAATGACTCACAGCAGATTTATTGCAAATGAGCAAACTGGCATGTATGTGGGGGTAATTATTATCAAGCTTGCTTTGTGGCTGAGGTCACTTCCTGCCTCTGCCTCCAGCCAGGCGAGATAAGCGCACCCACTTTTAGCCCCATGGGAATTTTTCTGACCAGGAAGTGGCACAATGGGCAAGCCCATTAGCTTTCACATAGGCCCGGGCCAGAAACGGCCCAAAATAAGCAACCATTTCGTTTCCCAGTCACAGATCAGTTTTGGCTCATTGTGGCATTTCTCTCCAGATCTCATCACTACCTGCTGATGCAGGGTTCACAGGGAAATTCATCAGTGGCGTTTGTTCCTTGGCCACCTGCTTTGGAAGTGTTCATCAGGGCTGAGGTTATTCAGTGTGCAGGAAGGAAGTGTAATTGCTCTGAGTAAATCATAGGCTGCTGCAGTGAGAGACAGGAATGCTTTTAGGATAAAGTTTGTCACTAACTGCTCTCTACACATGACTCAGGTCTGATAACACATTTTGTTAAGAAACAGCATATAAATAATTGTGATGGATGGAGGTATATTTTCCATAATCTAGCAGTGCTGACGAACAGTGACTTCTGGCCACTATGTTTCTCTTCATTGATTGCTCTGAGGAGAATACAGATCCTGAAAGGTCACTTTAATAATCCCCTGTCTACTCAATGCAAATAAGCACACAGCAGGCAACAAGCTGTGTGTGACTGGATTGTCTGGACTTATTCTGAGTCAACTTATACTGCAGCATTTATCACAGCATCTCTCATGATCATGTTAAAACTGGAAGCTTCTTATGATGTATAATTTAATTTATTGATAAAAATAATGCCAAAATGTGAAAGGTTTAATTGTAAAAACACACATTAGATTTCTGTCTGTCTGTCCGTCCATCCTTCCATCCATACCCATGCCCAACAACAGCAATGCCACTAGATTTAAAATGTCTTCTTCTATCTTGCTTGCTCACTGCAATATGTTTTTATATCAAGTTTGGTTCATGAAGCAGAGTGACTGATGCCCACAATTTTAATTGTGCTTGTGGGTTGAGACTTTGTTTTCTATGTAAGAGCACAATTAGGTAAAGGTTAGGCTAAAGGGCAAGATGTAGTTACCCACACACAGTTATACAGGAATATGGATGTGTGTGTGTGTGTGTGTGACTTTGTGGGACTGAAGGAGAGTCCTCCACACTCTTCCTCGTGTGTGTGACCTCTGTGTCTGTTCCACACAGTGATCCATGGTGCTTTGTAGGTGGATCATCATCAATCATGGATGAAAAATGTTCTTTTTTCCGTGTCCCTTGCAGGCACTTGACCTTTTCCAGACTTTTTCTAAGGTTTTTCTTCCTACTGCGATATCTCAATAAAAGATAAAGTGCTGAGGAGGATATACCCTCCAGAGGGTGCACACATTATAAATACCAACACTGTAAGGCGTCACTGTGCTTCCAGCTGTATAACAGCGCACCAGGGGATGTATGCATGATACAAATTACTCAGGAAGATACAAATTACTCAGGAAGATCATCACAAATTAATCAGGAAGATCATATGTCAACCAACCTGCACTGGTCAAGGAGAAACCCATCTAAAAACACATCATCACAAACATCGACAGCATCAGAAAGATTTCTGTTCATCATTAATGACAATAAGTAAAATCTCAAGTGAATTAGATGCTAATCTACTGTTATCTCCAAAACTGGTGCTGAAATATACTGGGGGTAAAATTTCATTTCAATCACTTTATGATAATTCCTAAGATAATCTGACTTGTTTATCCACAAATGAAAAGCGTGCATTTTATTCTAATCCATACACAATCTACTGGAATTTATACAGATAATGTTTTTACTGAAAGCCCAATCTTCAACATAGCACTCTTCAATGCAATTGTAAGGTGATTGTATCCTGCGGATAACGGATTCTGACATGACAGGACATTTAGAAGAGTAGCCAGTCTATTGCCGTAAGACTGGTGCAATACAATTACCACTTGACACATTGGTCCATGAACTTTAACTGCTCCTGGAGGGTAATTACTTGTGATCCAGGCTTCTTTTACTGCAGAGACAACCTCTGTGAAAAATTGCACAATTGGCCTGAACCCATCTCTTTCTCGTCTCCACAATTCAGTTTAACCGATTACAACCAGCACTAGACGGTCCTCACCCTGGTTACTGAAGAAACATGCAGTTAGGCAGGTCATGAGAATTGAGTCCAAAATGAGAAAATCTGAGTCTGACGTTTTGTGATGCCAGTGCGTACGGAATGAAAAGTGCTCTGTCTGCTGCTAGAGCAACACATTGCTCTCGCTTAATCCAGTAAAAGAAAGACAATCCCTAATTTCTTTTAGTTAATGCACTCAAAAGTAGTCTCTTAAGTGACTGAGTTCCAGGACCTACAAGGCTGAATGTGACTCATTTAAAAGTTAGGCTCCACTATTTTACTTGAGAAACCTATACTTAAGAAACAACATGTCTTTTCCCCAACGATTCATTCATTTACTCCCTCATACATGAGCCTGTAGTTTTTGTGTCTGACTTTTTCTTCATATTTCACTGTGTGCCGGTTGTCCTGGGACCTCTATATTGCCTCTGGCTGTTAGTGCCTCATTCCAGATGTTTTGGATCTGGTTCATCATCCACTAGGAGATTCAGCTGCTCTCTTTCGCTCTCTTTCTCTCTTTCTCTCTTTCTCTTTCGTGCATTTTGTCCCAGTCTTGCTCTCCCCCTTGTCATTTCTTTCCCTCCTTCATGCGTGAAAGGTGAGCCAGTGTTCTATAGTCTGTCCCCTTTCCAAGTTTGAATGATGCAGCTCTGGACAGTTTGGCAGCGTCTAGGAAGTTGCTTAAGATCTATTTGGATCATTTCCCTTACATATGTTTACAGTCTTTAATGTTTTCAGAGTGATTGAGCATCCTAGGAGGGAACCAATAAACCTAAGTTGTGTCTCTTGATTTATGATTTATTCTTTCCTTCTTCCAGACAAACATGTATTGTATTATTTAGATTATTTATGACTGGACTCTGATGGAAGGCAAGGGACATCTTCATGTCAGCTGTGTTTTGGTCTTAAATTACTCCACAGCATAAAAACAAATAATAATAATAATAACTCCACAGTACAATAGCTGACTTTACATTCTGCATGGCACACATGGGATAAAAAACTATGTTGTGATCCACCGTTAACATAAATAAGTATATTATGACATGGCATGATGCTAGCCATTCTTTAGACTGAGTAAAAAAAAACAACCTTCAAACTGATGTCCATGGTTCATTAAAACCCAGTTGACAAATAAATGAAGATGAATGCCTTATTTGATTTAAACAGAGAAGCAGAAATGTGAAATGGAGGGATCTACAGTGCATTACAATCCAGTGAGTGAAATGATTCTGCTGAGCTGACCTGAACATAACCTGGAGTATTTGCTTTGGCCACTCCTGCTGCTGTGGCCTTTCTCCTGTGGAGGAGCAGCTTCAGGGGAGCTTGCAGGACTCTCCATCCTCTACACACCAGGGCCAAACAGTAGCAGCTTGTTGCCAGAGAACGCTCTGTGTGCACCAAGCTCCTGCTGGGCTGGGCCTCTTCAATTGCTCCTCTACCCTTATGGGAGTAATCCTGGTTTGGCAGTGCACTAATAACAGGATTCTAAATGTTTAGAGGACTGGGAATAATCTGTACCTGTCAGGCCCTGTCTACTTTATTAGTAGGGGAGAATGGGAAAGAGGTAGACACAAAAGACAATAGTGGGAAAAGAGAGGTTGAAATGTGATGGACAGTAAGCACAAATTGAAACAGAATGAAGCACAGATTTCTGTAATGGGGTGGGCTGCTGCTGTAATGAGCACATTTCTCTTATACATCTACTCAAGGTCAATACTCTCAGCCCCTTGCTGTTGTAAAAGCAGCTCTTAAAAGCCTGGTACTGTATATTAGCAAAGTTTCACACAGAGAGCTCCTAGGAACCCAGTAGATTGTAAAGGACAACAGAAGAGAATACAAAGGCCTTTAAACCATTATGTGACCATGGCTGGCATGTGGTCAATTTTTAAATCCCCATGGTAATTTCTGGATGACAAGACTTACACACATATACAGCCGTTTTTATTAAAAAAAAAAAAAAAAGTCTGATTTGTCAATCAGACACTCAGACATCATTCACACAAGTGTGATGGCATGCCGACATGTCACTTCACATGAAACAGAAGGGGAGGGACGTGAGGTCAGCATGACTGCTCACCTATAAATCCATGTAATGAAATCGCCTGGTACAGTGGAGTGTCAGCAGGTCTCGTTCTCATTGGTTAGCCTGTGGAAAAGGGGACAGGCTCCTGATGCTAATCTCTCCCTAACCTGGCACTCATTGTCCTCCACTATTAGATCACTTACTAAATCCCATCAAATATATTGCCATCTAAGAAGCTCAGTAGCCGGAACAGAGTTGGCTGCCTGCAGTCCTGGATGTGAATACCCTGTTTGTGTCAGTATTAGCGAGGGGAGGAGTCAGTGCGGCGCTGAGCCAGGATTAAGGCTGCTGGAAGGCCTATGGGACATATCAACAGGAATGGTAGAGCAGAGACTTCACAGGACTCTGGACGTATCATTTTTAAACAATACTATTGTGCGTGGGTTTGCAAGGCCATCCAGATATATGGTGAGAGTATGACCTGAACTAAAAACTGCCCATGTGGCATACAGTAGGGTTTGGCTATGGTCTAACCCACAGAACACACTGGTTTTAGCTTCCTGACTTCCTGACTTTGTGGTAAAACTGTGCCAGTTTTTTTCATTCCTCATCGAGTCATAATGACTTTATTCATTTTACAGCTTAATATCAAAGGAATCCATTAAGCCATTTCTTTTCTAATAAGATAACCGAAAATGCTGCTGCTTAGTGTGCATGACAAACTAAAGCTTCCGCTCCAACCTCTGGCAAGAAAGTTGTTTACATACTTGTTTTTCTTTGAGCAAGATTTCAGGGGAAATATTTGTTATGTTTTTCATTTTTTTTTTTTCTATCTTGAAAATATAGGTATTTATGCTAATTACATGGCGATACACTGGGTAATCAGTCAGGGCAGAGGTTGTGCCCTTGGGCTGTCTTCTTCTGTTGCCGCATGAATTTGTCCTCTCATGCTTGAATGCACTTCCATAAATTCAACAAAATTAGAGTTTCACTCTAAGGAAAATACAATTTATTGAGATTAAGTTTCTTTTCCATACTTGTGTCTTGTTCTTCCCTTTAATTCAGTTTTCACACAATGGATCAGAGAATCAGTGGTTTTGATGAGGGGAATGTCCCCAAAATGAGTAAAGCAGAGACCAAGTAAGAAGTCCCTAATGTCAGATACAAACCTATAATTGGGCTGTAAACATGAAGACTAATTGACATAGAGAGGCATTTTTGTCATTCATGTTCTTTGCTTCTTCAAGATTCATTCTCTCTTCCTCTACTTTCATCCCCCAATCCCTTCAGGGCTGTTTACTTTAATGTCGTCACAGTTCAAATATCATTTGCTTTTTTTGCTCTGGGGGTCATTGGGAGAAAAAAAACAAAAACAAATCAAAGCAGATAAAACAAACAAATATCAATGTAATAACATAGATCAATGTGATCAGTTGAATCTGTAACTACAGCCAACACTGATGTCAGAGTGTCCTAGAGAAACCTTTCAGTAAGGTGAGACATTAAACAAGTGGAAATGAGGAAATAACGTTTTCAGGTTGTCTTATAAATGAGCACAAATGATGAGTAAACACTATAGTCTCCGATTCTCTGCCTTTTCCTCAGGCAGTGTCCATTTAGATCCACGCAGAGCAGAGCTTGATGAGGAGGAGCAGGCTCTTAGGCACAGTGATCATCTTTTCTAACTGCCTTTTATCACTCTTCAGTCCTCAACCGAGACAGTGAATGTCTCTGGTTATTCAGGCCTGTTCAAATTTACGAGAGAATAAATCAGCGCTCACTTACATGCATCACTATATGCTCTCTAAACGTGTCCTAACCTCCAGCACACACTGTGAGACTGAATGGAGCTGGCATGCGTCCATCCACAGCGCTATCATCTCAGCCTAAACCTGCACAACGTTCATCATCTCTGCACCTTGTGCCAAGTTATTACAGTGGGTGGAGACACAATGCAGTTATGATAATGGGGCTCAGACAGTGGAGAGGATAATTGCATACTTTTTGGATGAACATGACTTGACATCAGGAAAAGAGTCCCGGTCCCACATCTGCTGCTCATCACTCAATCCCCATGTGGGTGTTTTCAACCCGAATGATAAAACTCTGATGGAGAGGATGACGATCGTGTCGGCATCAGATCTGTGACGGGAAGACGGGCCTTTTTCAATTTGTGACTTTAAACTCTTGTTCTGATTTGTGTGTTTTTTGCCCATGTGTGTCACTGCACTGAAAAAAAAAACAACAGCTGTGAATGAAATCTCCCACAATAACAACAAATTATCATCATAATGGAGCAGGAGTCAACACAGGATGAGCGGGAAAGGCTTTGGCGCTGGTGTGGCTGGTGAGAGGCTGTCTCTGGTACACTTGCGCCCCCAGTCTGTTTCCTTTGATTCAGCATTGAAGGGAAAAGCCATTATTCAACCCCAGGAAGGCAGGACACCATCGGAGTGAAGAATGTCCTCCATCATTTTCCACAGTAGCAGGACAGATTAGTTTGTTACACCGCTCACTCTGTATGTCACAGACTGACGAGTGAAACTATAGCGCGAGTCTCCTTGTTCGACTCAGCAGAGAGGTTGTCTGGAGCAGATAAGGATGCATTTGTTGTCATTCGCTAATCACGTTATGCTTTATTTATGAGGCTTTGAGGGGCTTGGCAGACAAACCTGATTTTACAGTTGTTAATTGAAAAAAGAAACACATATGCGATGCGTTGTTTTTGATTTGATATGTTTGATATTTGATATTGTACCAGGCTCCAGGCATGATGGCTATAGCCAGCAGTGCTGTGGTTCCTGAATAGTGCATGCAATGGTTTGATCCTGTCTTTTGACATAGCAACAGCAGCTAAGCTAGCTCACAGTGCTGCAATTATTCTGACGCCCCCCCCCCTTTTTTTTTTTTTTTACATTTTATGTGGCAGCCTTATGCAAAATATCTTCTTCATCAATCTACGAGCAATGCAATTTAATGTTCCCCAGTAAAAACAATGTTTTTTTTGGCAATTTCACTCAAACAAGAAAATAGTTAAGTATTACATTGACATAAGCAATCAAAATCTTTCCTCAGTAGGTGGGTGAAGCACCTCAAGTCTTTGCCCACCTGGATCTAAAGATTTTCTGCCATATTTCTCTGCAGATCCTCTGTCAGTTGAAAAGAATCAATGGAAAGTCATTTTCAGGGCTCCCCAGAGATGCTTAGAGGGGTTCAAGTCAGGGCTCAGGCTGTGCCACTCAAAGACGTGCACAGAGTGGTCCCTGAGCCACACTTGTATTGTCTTGGCCACTTGCTTTGAGTCATTGGGCTGCATTTACCAACCGTTTCCTCTTAAAACCCACTTCTGCACTTTTTAAGAAGTTTCTGAAATCCCTCAGCTTGTTCTTTTCTGGGGTTTGTTGTGCTATTTTTATTTTAAACAACACATGTAACATGCAGTCTGATGCCCTTTCACGGGCATTAGCGGGGTGTTTACCGATGCTAATTAGGAGCTTACAAATTCATCATGTAAGCCTGTTAAGAACACTAAGAATCTGCCCTGGAGTTTTCTGAGAAAATGAAAGATAAATCTAAAAATATATTAGTCAATGATGTCCATTGTTCTGTTGGAGGGTTTGTGGGCCAGGTTGTCTTTCAACCTATACAAGTAACTAATTAGCTAAGTAATCAGTGATGCGTGATCCTCTTCAGACATGGCATTTGTAATTGAGTCTGTTTTTTTTTTTTTTTAATACAAACATTTGACTGTGACTGTGCAGAGGCTCCCATCTGCCAACACTGCAGGCATCTCACTGAAGTGCCTGGCTTGGTTTTTGATATAATGTGCATTGTCAGCTGTGAGATTCTATGTAGAATGTGTATGTCTGTCTCATTCAAGTCAGGTCTATTGGATTTGCTTGTGGACATCAACCAATGTAACAACATCTCAAGGACGGTCCTGTGAAATATGAGACAACATGAGCTATCAGTTGTATTCATAAAGTGAAATTCTTAATGTACATAGCTACAGAATAATAAAATGTAAACGTGAAAGGGTCTGACTAATATCTGAACACACTGTTTGTAGAGTACTTGATATTTCAGTGTGTTAGCTTTCTTTGTCTCCCTCCAATAATGTGTTTTTTTTTTTTTTTTTTGTTTTTTGTTTTTTTTTTACTGCTGCAGGAGCAGGCTGGCTATTTACTTGGAACATCATTATGACAGCAAATAAACAAAGTAAGGCTAAATTCTGCTGGAGTACAAATGGCATGGCAACAGCACGCACTGGGCTATGCTTTTCCTCTTGGTAACTGGACTGAAATCACTTCTCAGTGTTATTCACATATCAAGCAAATCTGAATAAGACTCCAGTGTGTTGAAAAAAATAAGACAAAAAAACTAAAAAGAAGAGAAAGCTCCCTTCTCTCTTCACCCTGGAAAAAGACATTAAAAGTGATGGCATCGCACTGAACTGTTTTTTATGGTTCTGGAGAACAATCCTGGGCCCCCTGATGATTTTATTGCCACTGTATCACTTTCAGTGCTACACGTGCGGGGGGGCTGTCTTTTTGTTCCGAGCGTAGCTGCAGCTTTGTGTTGCAGGTGAGGGATATGGGCCCTGACTTTCTCAGACAATTCCAACCTGTGTGTGAACAAAGGCCAGGCCTCAGCTCTGCTGGGTCCTGTTGAAGCGCTTTATTTACAGCTGAAATATTGAGATGCTCTTTGCCTGGATGTAAAAAGAAACACACTCGAGAGGGAATAAAAAAAATGAGGCCATGACTACAAAATAGAATTATTCCCTGCTGGTTTTACCTCTGCCAAGTGCATTCTTTTTTTCATACTGAAATGAGTGGTGAACAAAACGGGGAGGCATCACAAAGGGGCAGCACCTGCATCTGTGATTATAAATTAAAGGACCATACCAGTGAATTTGCATGTTTAAGCCATGTAACAAACATAAGCTTTACAACTTCTGTCCCCTGTGCCCCTTTGTGGGTAAGCAGCCACATTTGAGCTTTTTTTTTAAAGACACCACTAAAAGATTTTCTCAGTCGACACACAGAGTGAGCTTGGACAATTTCACAATCATCAAGACATTCCCCAGATATCCTGTTTAAAATATATATATATCTTTTATTATTGAGGAAAGACATTAGTCTTATTTTTGTGCATTTTCTTTTAAGAGAGTGAAGTATTTTTCAAATATTTACAACCATGGGGCAGTGAGGAATCCTTGGCCTGCGGTGTAAACTTCAAAATGTGTAGCAGCGGACTATCAGGCAGTTTGCAATGTGGTGCTGTCAGCGCACAAATGGAGGCATAAGCAATATTGAGGAAAGGAACAGTGTAATGTTTATCACTCTTAGTGACCATGACAAGCTAACACTTATTAAAGCTGGCCCACAGGCACTTCACTTTGGCCATAATGTCTTGTCAGTGCCACTGCAGATGGTCTTGTTAAAAAGCTTTTTAATCAGTTGAGCAAGGGGAAAGAAGCACACCCATTCATTTCCAAGCCCTAACCTAGATTCCAACTAATGAAAAACTGATTTTCATCCAGGTACCTGAGCATTAATAGCCGTCTAGAATTCTCCTTACAGTCGCAGATGAAATAGAGACTCTTTAAATATGCACTGAAGTGGGAAGAATAATGCTTCATATTTAACACATTACATTCCCTCTTGCTGCTGGCCAGCGTTGCTGTCAGTGCTTTGTCATTTTCTCTCTACCTGGCAGACACTTGTCATGGCCTCGACTCCCCTCTCAGTCAAACTCACAGACCTGCATTGTCCCAGCGTCATTCAACAGGCATAAAAACGACAGAGAGAAAGGGGTGAAGGAAATCACTCCTGTGCTTCCATGCATTCCTCCTATTTGACTAGTCTTTGGTGTGAAACCGTTCAATATTCTGGGTTTGGAGCAGCCACTCTTTCAGATCAGTGGAGACTGAATAGATTATGTCAAGGTCTATGCTGAGGCATGGTTGAAATGCAAATATTTCAAGACCCTGAAATCAAATCATTTCAGCACCTGCTGAGGCCAGAAGAGAATTTATTTCTAAACCCTTTTTTTCTTTCTGACCAGTACACAGGTTTGAACTGGGGCACCTGTGGAAGCACCTGATTTATTCCATATGTATATGCAGTTAATAAAGAGAATGTTAACAAAGAGTAAACACACCCATTAGGCTATAGACTTAAATGGCAAAGAAGTGTTGTACATGTCCATACTGTGAACACAGTTCTGATCAAATGACTTTAGCAAGTTAGAAATACTGCTCTGCTCCCGTCAACACTGACATATTGTTTTCTGTGGGGCTTGAAGGAGACTTAGAGATTGGCTTGTTACCATGGTGAGATGCAGGAGGAGCCTGGAGCCTCATCTTTGAGGAAAACCTGTTAGACTCTACAGAAGACTTGGGACTAGGATGGGAGTTCACCTCAAACAGGACCTAAACGTAAACAGCTCTAAACATAAAACCAGAACTACAATGAAACGGTTCAGATCAAAACATAACATGCATGTGTTAGAATGGCCCACTCAAATTATATTTCCCAATAAAGAGCCACATTATTTGTTCTATTCATTTGAACTTTCTCTTTGAGTCAGTAGTCACATGGGGACATTGGTCTTGTGATAACGTGACACGTGACTCTTCCGTCGATTCGGTGATGGGGATCGTCTCGTATCCACAGACAGCTGTTTCATTCATTCTCCCTGGAACGTTGCCACTTCACTGATGTGGTGAGCCGCACAGCTGCTGTATATAATCAGTCATATAATTTTATTTACTGGGTGTATAAATTCTCACCTTTATATGCAAGAGTTAATGGAACAAAACTGAACACCTCACAAAGGACCAATCACGCTATAACAATATTATGGCATATGTTTGTTGCCATGGTCTCATGGCCATGTAGTGTAGACTCCTGAAGTTTTAGAGACTGCCGTAACTTCAGTGTTATTGCGGGTAGATACATGCAAACATATGAATTGGGATTTACTATTTTATAAAGCAGCCGGGGTTTTATTTTTTGTTAAAAATACTGTTGAACTTTTGTACTTTAGAAAACAGATTTCTACAATCTTGGCTTGGATCCCTCAGGTAATTCCACTTCACTTTGTGTTAGTATGTAACAGGAGCTCCTCAAAGGTCCTCACCTCTACAAGTGGCTTAAGACTTAAATAGTCAGTGAAAAGAGGAGACCTATTGATTCTCAAAAAAAAAAAAAAAGCAGGATTCACTGAAAAATAGCCAAAAGCAAAGTAAGAAATATACCTCCATTAGAATAATGTTCCATCACAGAACATTAATCATTCATTGCATTTGTGTGTTTATGTTATATGCAGGTTGTCATCAGGTTAAAAAACTTCTCAGTTGGGCACAAATGATGATCTCTTTATGAGAGTAAATATGAGGTTGTAACACACAAACAGAGCCCACATCCACCCAGGTCCCTGACATTATTAAAACAAATGTGCATGCATTCATTTCTCTGGCACAGAAATCAGCCTCAGAGGTGGAATCTGTGTTGCTGCTTCTGTGTTTTGAACCTGATTTTATTTCAGTACTCATTTATTTCCTCCCGTCTCCTCTCCATGTCCATGTGTGCCGTGATAGATACAGAGGTTGGGTGACAAACAGGAGTGTGTGGAAAAGGGAAGGAGAAATCTTTCTAAATGTCAGTTTGGCAATTTCATTTTCCTGTGAGCCATTAAAAGTTTGTCATTTGGCAATCACACTGTGTCAGGCTTTATTCATCTCCCGAGGATTGCTCTATTTTACTATGCCCTGACAAATATTCACAGGGAATGAGGAAGCTCAGGAAATGTGCCACAAAATGATAACATTGCAGTTAAGTATGTGTGTGGTCTTTGGTGGTCGGCTGCGCTCATCTCTGATTCTGTTTGTAATTCCAAACAAATTGCAACTGTTTTTTCGCCCCAAAAGTATAGTGCACAGGCTATTTGTTTCAAAGTTCCTTATGTTTGAAACAATGCCAAATGCAGCACTTTCTATTTTTATTACCGTGAATTTAAAAGCTTCCCATAAAGAAACTGCTCAGCATTTTGGAAATTCCATTTTATTTTTTGCTTTGTAAGAGTGTAGTCATCAGGATGTGTTTGTAGCCTCTTTAGCAAACAACTTGTTGCAGGGAGAAATATTTGTCCATATACAGGACGCCATGAATCTCATCTCCACATTGACTTTGTCTGGTTTCTCACAATTGTTTGTAATGACCTGGCCAGTCAACTGCTGTGTTTATATGTTGTTAAATTACTTAATATGTTTTCATTCCTTCAATGGACAGATATGCTAAGACAAGTGAAAACAATCCCAATTGCATGCTGTTCATTTCTGTCTGAAAGAGGACAATGAGCTATTTTGGTACTGATAGAAGGAAAGCTAATGAGCAACATGGCAAAGTTCAACTATAAAAAGCTACACTGATGATTAAAATACTCAGTAAAATGTTTAAAGAGACGTACATATACAGGTTTGAAGACTTAAATCTTCACCATGGCAGCGCAGGAGCTTGAGGTATAGGGTCCAACATTGCCCAGCCATGACAAAAGAACAACTAGCCCGATCGAAAATGGAGTGGCATAGCGTGAAATTTCTGACATTCCTTTGAACGCCTGTTGGCACAGCAGCAGTTCAATGTGACACACTCCCCATCAGCATTACTAGATTCAACGTATATCTGTTTAAACGTGCAGGAAATGTATTAATTTGGAATTCATGCTCACAGTTGACACATTTTGATTTTGATGAACAGGGGCTGTATTAGATATTGCAATATGTATTATTATCATCTTGGAACCAGCATTTGACTAAAGGGTAGATCTCTATAGAAAAAGCCCACGCTGACTTGCTGTGACATCTGGCACATGGGAAAACTCATTTCTTAGCCTGCCTTTTTATTGTTTGGTTACTTGTGGATTTCACTTCAGGCATCCATAAAGTTAAATTGGTGTCTATATGTCAGGGATTATAGTTTACTGGGCTTAAAATAAAAACTGACATGGATAAAGTTGTAAATTAACAATTAATTTCCTTGGGGTACATTTTGCATTTTGTTAGCAAGATGTCTGGCATTCACCCATTCCTGAACAAACACAAACACAAACTATGCATAATGTCATCATAAGGAGGTGAACACAAGCATCCCTCCTCCCCCATAGTAGAAAATGATATGGGAAATCAGGTTTGGGATGTGATTTGTGGATGCCATCATCCACCAGGTTCTCATGGCAGCTCATGTCTGAGGCGCTGGGTGTCAGCAGTACTAATCTGCTCTGACAAATGTATCACTGTCACTGCCTTTGACCTCAGTGGTATGATATCCAGGTGCAGTGCAAAAAGCTCAAGAGTTCAAATGCATATGTTGGCTCGCTTTGCAGCTCTGTCCCCCTCCACCTGCTCTAATCCAAAGCGAAAGGAAAAAAAAGGGAAACAATCACAGGAAAGCTGCAGCCTGACACAAAAAACAAAAGCTGTCATCAAAGACACAAGAGTGCAAACGGGGAAAGAATCAAAGAGGCGGATTCATTCAGTGTGCCTCCCCAGTGAAACAAAACCACCGATATAATTTTGAAACAAAACGAATGAAAGACTCTGTGGCATATTGTAACCAAGGGGGCCCTCCCTCATTCTGACAGAATAGAACAAACACACATATTATATTGAATTGAGTAAAGGTCAGGGTCTGCAGCATCCAGGCAGGAATAAGCCCACCTTCAACTTGCATTCCAGCTTGTTATGCATCAATTTTTATTCGGCAAACATTCCTCCCTGACAGTTGACCTTATCTCAGCCCCCTAAAATAGGGTGTCAGGGCACTTGATCGAAAGCAAATTCATTTTATGAGCTGTGCTGTAATATGTTGAGTTAATTCCCAGCTAAATGTCAGGTGAAATGTTGGATGGGGGTGTCCGTTGCACATGCTGTTCGAAACAATGTGTTCCACCTGATGGGGCTGAGACTGTATCACTGATTTAAATAACTCTCTCCTTTCACACCTATTGCTGGGCTGATTTCCTGCTTGTAAAAAATCAATCATTTCCATCGCATAATTTGCAGAACCTTCCATGTGTCACGTGGCGATGGGAACTTGCAGAACAAGCATATGTTACACACAGTGAAACCCTGAATCGTAGACGCAGTTCAAATTGCAGTTGCCCAGGAGAGCATGCTGTGTTTGCTGTGTTGGTAGCCTTGCCATTACCCAGTTAGATACATAACTTACAATCTTAATCCCTTTACATATATGTAATAGTGTATTCATATTGTTTTAAGCAATTGATGCAGTTCAATTTCTCAGAAACCAGTCTGTGCTCAGAACCAGACAGTTTAATACATTAAAAAAAACAGGCAGAACACACACATAGAATCTGCAGCAGTGTTATCATTGGATCCTCTTAGACATTCGCCTCCAACCAGAGGGATGAAATGGAATCTTGGCATTTGTTCTTTTCAGACAGAGGAGGACAAGCAACTGATAATTGATGCTTGGCAAACAATGCATGTAAGTGGGGCAGGGGCCTGGGAGCTCAGGGATACTTTCCAGATGAGAGACGTTGGCTTTTAACATTTTTTTTTTTTGTTATTGTCAGCAAATTTGTTCTATCTTTGATGGTGGAGCGGCAGAATATCTGGAGAAAGTTAACAAGCTGCTCCACTTGACTTGAGATCTAAGTTAAGACAGATGCGTTCAGATGTGCTGTGTGCTCTTCACTCGCGGGCGGTTTATTGTGTGGCTCTCCGATTCTTTGACGTGAGTGATTTACGTGTCAGGAACCATCAGAGGAAGAATTGAACGCTCAACCAGTAAATCCAACATCTGCCCATTAGTCATTGAAAGGTTAATTTCTTGAGGATGCATGTGCTCCCTGGCATTCAGCAGGATTTAACCTTTATTTTGTTTTTTTAACAGTACATTGAATTACTTTACTGTCAACCTCTGAAAAGATTGAACCATAACCACTGTTATGATAGAATGACGGCCACTGGATACACGCTCCTGTTCACATGATTTCCACTGTGCGACCAGTATCCAGGAGGACTCTGCTCTGCCTTAGGGAGGAGAGAACGTCATTCTGATATAATGCCCCTCGTTGGGGCTAAGCTGTTTGAATTGACTTGTGTTGAATAAACAAAATTAGTGGTTTGTGTGAAATGTAATTCTGTAATTTTGTTCTACTTTCCTTTGTTTATCTGATAAGCCACATTGCAACTGGCTTAATATCTGCCTTCCATTGTGGGCCTTCTTTTGCCTGTTTCTTGATTAGGAAATGGGGGCTGAGGGGTGTGTGTATGTGTTGGGGGCGTGGGGTGTTTGTACATTATTCATGTCTGCGCGCCCCATGCTATGCTTGATAGATACATTTGCTTTCTTTTAGCCCTGTTTGTTTTTGTTGTCTCTCTTGGGCTGCAGAGAAATTCTGCAGTGTATGCAGCTGCGGACTGTGGTTGTATGGATGACAAATAATGATCCACCAAACTGTACACTGAGGTTTCGCTGAGCGATCATCGTGATGCAGATGATGGGAGGAAAAAGAACACACAGGAGGTCTAATAAACTAAACTCGCCGCCAATTGGGGCCGATCCAAATTAATGAGCAATGGATTGACCACTAACTCTGCCCTGATCAGCAGCCTGGGAAAAGAAAATAGTACCTTACCTTCAAAGTTAAGCAGGAGGAACACGGATATGTTGTGCTGAAATATCAGAGTTTTGGCAAGAAGATGACCCTGGTTTCTGCTTCCATACACTTCTCTATGAGATATTTATTTGCATGGACGGCTACCAGGAAGAACCACAGTCTGGTGTGTGTGTGTGTGTGTGTGCTGGGGTGTAATATTAGGTTGAGAGCCAGGCCCAGGCGGGATATCAGGTGGCCTTTTAATTACTCCTCTGGTAGGGAAGGTAGGCAGCGGACGAGAATGACAGATGGATACTGTGACTTCGCTTATCAAGGTCTAGTGATCCAGAGCACCTTGAGAGCCCTTCAGACTAACAATAGAAACCCTCCTGGTAGCGCAACTATGTGGATAAAAAGGAGCATGCTCACGAAAATCATAGCCGTTAAGTCTGCCCCTGCACACAGAGGTGCCCCCTTGACCTGCATACCAGCTCCTCAAAGCACACAAACAGTCTTCCCCAGGGTGACGCCCACCTCCCTGGGCTCAGAAACCCAAAGCAGCTGGTCATCCATCTGGGGCTCATCAATTGCCCTGGAGAGCGAAAACAGTCCCCACCGTGGCAAAAAGGGCATCCGTTGTGCATTATCACCACCACCTACGCCACCTACCCCTTCCCTCTTCTTTTCCACTGCTGCCCTGCCAGGCAGCCCTCCCCCCCCCCCCCCCCCCCCCCCCCCCGCCGCGGCCCCCCCCCCCCCCCCCCCCCCCCCAACCCCCGCTGTCCCAAAACCACAGCAAAGAGCACAGTTATGCTGCGCTGCTCTAGAGACCGTCGCTGAAACTATTCTTATTTCAGCCATATTCTGAAATCTCTGATGTTAAGCATGTGAGAATGTGAGCAGTAAAGGCTGTGGTCATCTGTATGAGCTGTTTATGGTCGTGATCGTATTTAACCTCCACATGCTGGAGACACAATCAGAAAGGGAGACAGAACAGGGAAGAGAAATGTGACTGTTCCATCTAAAACTAGTGCAATTTGTTCACTATAAAAATACTTTATACTTTAGCCCATACCTTAACCCCAACCCCCTAACTACATCAATGTCCATTACTATCCAGCCACGTGAAAAACACTGGAAACTTGCTATCTGTTGGTTTGACCTATCAATGTGAGGACGTTTACAGTCTCCTGATTGCTCCTCACGGATCCAAGGTTTTCATCTGCAGCTTCTGCTCTTTAGTGGAGCTGAAATTTGCAAGCTTGCTTCTTTAAGTGTGCCCATAGAATAAACTCTGTCATGTCCAGTCAGCGGTGGTTAAGAAGATTGAGCTGGTTGCACCCTAACAGGAGGGTTCATGGTTCAATGCCCAGCTCCTCTGGTCTGCATGCTGAGCTCTTTACGGGCAATATAGCGAACCGTCACATTACTGTGGCTGTGTCAGTGGAGTGTGATAGAAAGAGACATGCAGAAAGCAGATACTTTGTCTGTTGATTTTTTTATTTATTTAATTTATTATTGTGCTTGTAAGCATGTAATAAGCACTGCTCACCACACATCTGTACAGCCCATGGTTCGGGTCCCAGCCAGAGAATGTGTGTTGCATATCATACCCTCCTCTCTGCTCTTGTATCCTCTCTCTCTCTCTAGACTAAGGATTTGAGATATAATCTTTGAGGGATTATGTTTAGAATACTGCTTATATGTTTATGTGCGATACATTGCTGCACCACATTTCCCAGTACTTGGTGCAGCAGCACGTCCAGGTCTGTCACTCAGCTGCTCGTCTGTGTTTCCATTCAGTGACCCTTCAAGCTAAACAACAGGGGAAAATAAACTGATCGAGACAGCGATTCTGTGATTTCCCAGTGGAAAGAAATGAAACAAAGATAAAGCGTAGAACCCAAGAAAGAAAACCCCAACTGGAACTGAGAAACTTAAAATAACTGCTAAAGAAGAATCGAGTAATTTAAACTGATAAACAAGGATTCCTGTCTTACCCTGGAAAAGTTGCCATCGCCGAATCACTGAACAAGGCCTTTCATTGTGTAAACAAATTTTAATCAAAACACAAAGCCTTGACAATTGTATGGAGTGTTTCAGACCAGGCTTGGCACAGCTCACCTCATTGCAGACAAGGAATGCATTTTCCCTCCTTATTTTCTTGGTTCTACATGACTGCATTTGATATATACCTCATCTGGATGTCCAGGGAAATACACAAACACAAGCTTCACTTCTACACATGTCGAGAGCTAGAAACCACATGTGCTAACGCCACTGTACCAAAGGAAAAACAGTAAGCTTTGCAAATTGCTATTGATTGAGAAGTTGAAGACTTGGAGTCGGAAATGTCCTCTACTTCAATTCCTGTATGCCATCACTTCTGAAAAATGTTTACTATGATATAGACAAGTAAAAAGAAACTATGGGAGTGAGTCTAATTTTCATGGTCATAAATCACACAGGCTCTGAAGCATATTAATAGAAGTTAATGAGTCCCTTCTATATACATTTTGGTTGTGAGCAAACTGAGCTTTGTGGGGTCTTTTGGAACGGATCAGGCCCAAATGTGCTTCACCTTGGCACTGGTATATCGAGTGACGCTGCAAATGTGGACAAAACAGGAAGTGCACTTGGTCAAATAGACTACTTGTCTTTTTCCCCGTTGTTCTGATTAGCTGTCTCCAAGGAGACCAGACTTTAGTGCTGCAAATGTGGGAGTGTTGAGAAGAATCAGGGAGCAGAGAGATGCAGAGTTCTGGATTTAAAACAAAAGAACATTCTGTGTGTCGGATGCAAATGTGTGGGTATGAAACCCTAACCCTCTCACTTAACTACATGCTTAGTCATCATGCCAACATTTGTTAGATATTTACCAGGGGGCCTACGCATGGGTGTCATCCATTTTTGTTTCCAAGAATGACATCCGTTAGGGGGGGCTGTCTGTTGTTAAGAGATAAAGTCCCGGTCACAGGCTGGATATAAGACATGACCTGACCTCTAAGGGGACCAAGTCATGCTGAGGTAGACCACATACTTTCATTTTCTTTCACGCCTGTTCTACACACACAAGCTCACACCGACACTAATGCACAGTGCTGGTTATTGGCCGGCCCCTGACCCGGGGCAATCATCTCAGACCCAGCTACAATGTCTGTAAGTGTATCTGCTAGCCATTAGTGGGTCTGTGGCCAGGAGGATCAAAAGTATCAGGCAATACATCAAATAGGTATTTATTTCTTAAACTCGCCTCGCAGGGTGTTGGTGTAGGTAAGCAACACCGTGGTGGTTTGGCTGGAGACAACACTGTGTGACTTAAAGGTCATGGGTTCAAATCCCACATCAGCACTGTGTGGAGATAAAAAACTAAAATGTGCTGTGCCTTCCTGAGTTTGTTGCATATGAGTCAAATAAAACAAAATAGTCTGTATGTCCCAAAAAGTTCCACAGACCTTTTTGTGCTTTGTCTGGACATTTTAGACAGCAGGGCTTTTACAGTTTTTGGAAAAAAATAGGTGAAGAAATCTTCCGCTTTCAACATGTCAATACCCACAGTCAAAATGCCTGCCTCATAATGAGATATTTCCTCTCTAGTCTCTTATGGAAGAACTTTACTGGCCTCCACAGAGCCCTGACCTTAACTCCATCCAACACCTTGGGGATGAAGTGGAATGCAGAATGTGCGTACAGGCTTATTGCACCTGAAATGGATCAGAACCCTGCATCCAGAATCCACACATCTGCTGGAAAATCTTAATACCCAGAGTTGTGCAGACTCATGTACAATTTTCACATATGGTCCAAATGTTGGGCTGAAATTATGACCACACACACTTTCAGTCCAATATATTCAATTTTTCAATGTCCCCTTCATTTGTTTTAGCTGATTTAGTGTTGTGAGTAGATGCTTTCATAATTAGACAGAGATACTCACTGTCATTCATCAGCTCATCATCAAGACTTGTGGTTAGATCAAATTCTAGTGACCGAAAGGTCAGTCAGTAGGCTGAGGCAGGGTGGCAGCAAAGTCGACTGCTGTGTGAATCGCTTTTGACTGTCCTCAATCTGGCACAATATACTGTGGCTGGTCTGTTTGCTTTCATCCATCACATTGATTGCACCAGGTCTGTATAGGAGTGGCTCCAAGAATCTCTTTTTGAACGCTCCGATTAGTTGTGTTTTCATTCAGCACTTTCTCACCAGCCCACATGTCACCAGGCAAATGAAACAGACAGTTTGTGTTGAGCGATATCAGAAAAGGGAAGAAAATCTCTCGGCTCCGAGATCTAAACAAAAACAACCCCCAGATCTACGGGGAAGTAGTAAAAATGGCTTCTCTAAGATCAAGATCAACACTGACTGCTCTTCTACTGCACTGCGCCGTTTTTCCACCGTGAGATCCCTGAGACACTGAACTGAACTCATCCACCTCTCCCTCATTTTTGCCACAGATGCAAAGTGTGTCCTTTGTTTTTGTTCAGCAACGCAAATAAATGCTGGCTCCCAGAACCAATTCATCTTTCACACAAGGGGGTTTGTTTTGTGCTTTCTCCAGCTCCGGCCACGCACAATTTGTGCCCGACACTGCTGCGGGTGAAAAAAAGTCAGTCAAGGCAGTGCAATAACAACGGGTTTGTCTTCTTTTAGAGCTCCCCTCAATGGCCCTCTTTGGGTTTTTTTTTTTATTGTTTTTTATGTTCTAGAAGGGACTGCAGAGGCTTGCACAGCTGCTCCTGCTGACTACAAGGTGGTATTGGAGAGAGGATACATGTAATTGGCGTTCACAAGAGCAATAGATATTTCAACATAAACCTACAGACCATAGTAAACTATTTGTTCTCCTATTTTGAAAGGAATCCTTATAACAAGGAGAACATGTTGGAAAAATGAGGCATAAAGATGATGGTTGTCTGTTTTCCTGACAGGGCGATGATGGCACCCGGCACTTGCTAATGGAATTTGCAGTTTTACACGACAATTTTCACTCCTTGAAAGGATTTTGGCTAACAGCAGTGTGTTCGCCAGAAACTGTTTTCCTCACATTTCGTTTCCTTCACATTGTGGTGAAAAATGAATTATAAATATAATGTAATTCACACAAGTTTCTGGCACCTCTCGTTTGCAGAATTGTTGTTTTTGGAGGCTTTTGGATTAGTTAGTTTCCACCATGATGTAAAGTGTTGAGAGTCTGGATTCCTCAACATACACTGGGATACAAGCCAATCAGTTATGTTACTCATGGCTTCCTTGTTTTGTTTTCATAAGGACACAACAGCTACTTGAATGAGATTTCCTATTAAATATGATTTAGAATCCTTATAAGCTGCCTGTGTATCACCACATAGCCATCCATCATGTCAGTATTATAAAAATAATCCAAGGAAAAGTAGATTTCAACAAGACAGAGAAGGAAGGTTAAAAAAAAAAAAAGGTGAATTTAGCTTGGAGGGTAAAACGTGACTGCATTCTCACTGAATCCCTCTTTCTGCCTTCCTCGTGTCTCTTTTGTTCCTCCCTCTTCTCAGGCACACGTTTCCTTTCTCTCCTTTCACTTGCCTGTGGTTCAGGCATTGATTTATGACTGCTTACAGTATGCTTCCCTCTCTGAAATTGGCTGGATGTGTATGTCATTTTGCACAATTTTAAAAGCATGACCTCTACTGTCTTAAACAATGTCCCAAACCAAGCAGCTCCTTCTCTTTACGTTGAGCTGCACTCAAAGGATATATTAGAGTTGACAAAAAATATATCAGTCATTCAGTTTATACATCTGAAATATGTCTCGCACAAGACGAGGGTGGTGTGAGAACTGAAGACATCTCATAGCCTAAAAAATGAAATGTTTATCTTGACAGACTAATGGCTATTTCTGTTGCTGTCACACACAGCAGTCCTTGGACAGTATTAAGGATTAAGGTCTGCGTAGCCTTAGGTAATGTCAAATGGAAAGAAATACCTGTGGAGACTTTGCATATATTTAAGAGTAATGAGGAAACTGGAACATAAGTCAGAATGCAGAAGAATGTGGATGTACAAGAGCTTCCCAACATGATCACATCTTCGGCATTAAATATGTAAACACAAAAACGATCCTTGCCTTCAATGCTTTGATGAAACGTTTGACTTTTTCAAGCCGGGATATTGAAAAAGAATACGTGTGTTTTTAAGATATGCCCGTCAGAATAGCTGTGCTTTCGTGAAACTAACTCTCAGTGCTAATTTGCTTTGATGTCACCAGAGGACAATTTCGAGTCGGAGAGCAATGATTATTTTGTCCATCTTTTATTTTTTTCATTGCACAGTCCCATGCAGGGGAGACTTGCACGAACATTTATCCCAGTGTGACTGATTAGGGCTTCACATGGAGTCAAATGAAGTGAAACACCTCAAATAACACACCGAGACGGACAAAACAGTGAGGTGACAGCAGCACATTAGGACAGTCCTCTATCATTAACATTTTCCCAGTGTGAGCATCTCGAGGAGGGGTGCAGGTTGCCACTGCAATGGCGGCTGTCCTGGCTGGCATGCAGACACAAGTGGGATCACCCGAACCTCTCACAGTCCCTGTGGATCACACTCCATGAGCAGATCAAAGCCATTTGACTCCCGCTACACAGGGTAGTCATTGCTTCCATGCACTCACTGACACCACTCAGCTTGGATAAAGACACGCTAATTAAAATGGAGAGTATGGGAAGAGAGAAATTAAGCTGCTCTCTGCTATTTCCTTGCCAGCCGCCAGTCTTGGTTCCCCTCTTTCTTCTTTGTCTCTTTTACAGCGTGACCTTGCATTGAGTGTCGTACCCTTTCTGTTGTTCAAGAGGGAACTCTTGAAGAAGAATTGTTAATTGCAAATGTTCCCTTTAACCTGGGTTCACTGGCAAAGCCATGGGCACAATGTCAGTGCTAGAGCTGTACATCTTTGCATTAGGCTTTTGGCTAATGCCGATGTTGATTCACATTCCAAAGCATGGCTTATGTTCTGAGTGGGCGCAGCTAGACAGAGTCTCCAGGCATAACTGCTACACCGATATCCCCAGAGATTCCAAGTTTATCAAATTTCTATTTAAAATTCCAATAAGCAGTTATAGGGGAGAGGGATCCCCTGTCATTGACCCAGGCCAGGTTGTTCCAGGTAACCAGACTCTTTGTTGGTCGCTAAGCAGAGGGATCAATATCATATCAGGGCCCAGTGGAACACCTGACAGTTCAATTCCGCAGCAAGCCTCGAAATCAATACCTTTGGAATAGTTTTGGACTTTCCCACAAGCTACACACTGAAGTTAATCTATAGTGTCATTAGCCTGGGTCACAGTGTGCATGGTCATTACACTGTGTAACAATAAATGTTCATAAAAGACGACACGCCTCGTCCTCCTGTGCTTCACTGCAACCTCTAATTGAAGTAAATTCATTCGGGGGGGGGGGAGCGTGGACGCCTGATCGACTGGTCGTGCCGCTCCTCTTTGTAATTCACATTCTGAGAGAATATGTGGAAGTGCTGGCATGTCAGACCCATCTAAGTGGTACAAAGCTCAGGAAATTGAACAAGGTTTTATCAAGCAGAAAATGTGCTAAAGTGTTTAGTATATGCCAGACTGCCTAAGGGGAGGACTGTTTACCCTTGAAACATAGTGGTGGTTAGTTTTACAAGTTCTTCAACCAATCACCACTCTTGTTTGTAGACTCCCAGAGGGAAGAACTGTGGACATCCATCTCGATCACTGTTTATTTGCTCATTATTCCACAGCCAGCTGTATTAAGAGACCCTAATCCAGACACTGACCATCAATTACCAATGTAGAGCGAGGTAGATTGCAGGATGGGTTAGACAACACAATCAGTAAGGAGTAAATAATTAAAGCTAGTTTGATTTTTGTGGCTTGGCCAAATCTGTGATACAAGAGTTTAACCAGCCACATAAATCAGCATGAGTTCCTCTTGAATGTTGCACGTTGTAAATGGAAACGAAAGTAGAGAAAAGGGGAAAAAAAAGTGCCTCCCCATATTTATCGAAGCTTAGATGGAATGGCCTGTCAAAATATACCACGGAAATCCAGTGGAAAAATGACACAAGCGGCCCTGGCTTTGAGTGGCACAGCGGTTTTGGACAAAACCCACTCCAAACTGGAATCTCCTCTGAGGCAGCTGGGGGCAGGGGTTCTGTCAGGGGGCAGAGCAGGAAATGGCCAAGGAGGAGACTAACAGCTAATATGGCCTGGTTACACTACATTCAACTGCAATACCCCCAAGGCCACAGCTTGTTACTGTGGTTGAAATAGATGTTTACTAGATCCGTATCATCGGATTAGTGGAAGCTTTAATATACCTGCCTCTTTGGATCTTCTCTACCCTCTAGTATGTTCTGTGTGAAATCCAGTACACCCCAAAACATGACATCATATAATGAGACTAAATGAATGTCAGGATTATGTTCCTCTCAGTACGGTGCACTGGCCACAGAAATGAATTACTTTGTGGCAGCCTGGACATATTTGGAAATCCTGGTTTTTCAGGGATATCTGAAACTGGCTATTTTCGAGACAAAAATGTCGAGGTTCAGCTGACAAGTGGCATCATTTCTGGGATTCTAACCCCAGTGTAGATATTCACACTCCTTCCCTTTTTTCTGGTCAAAACCAAGATATATAATTTACAGTACGGCTTGAAGCAAACGTCCAAAATCATCAAAATTTCTTCCCAAATCTTATTTGGAGGCTGCATTGCAAAATGAATAAAGCAGTATTGCAATTTAAAAGGTCACTGGTTCAGGCTGAAGCAGGAAAACTACTTCAGGCTCCTGTTTGTATTTGGGTTTTTGACTTTTTTTATTCCATAGGTGTTGCATGTCAAACAATTTTTCAAATCAGTTCAATTTTGCTTTTATAGTCCAAACATAATATACATTAGCTCAATGCAATTTACATAGAAGGCCAAGACCTTCAAAATGATATAGAAACCATGATTGTTTCCACAATCAGCAGCACTGAAATCTCCCTGCTCACCTAAGGAGAGAGAAGAGGAGGAGGAGGGGATAGAGAGAGAGAACGGGAACAGCTGTGCTCCGTCAGGTTTCAACTCTCACTAGTTAGTTTATGAAAGAGAGAGAGAGAGCAGGTGGCAGGGAGGAAACACAAAGTTAGGGACATGTAGTAAAATAAATATAAAGAGAGTCAATGGGTGAAGTGATCGGTGCATTATATAAACCTATAAAAAGCGTGATACTGGTGCTGACCTGGCAGGTTCACCAGATTGACATTCATTGTTCTATGTTTTGATGAGAAAAGCAATCTGAATAAAACTAACATGATGCCATTAAAACCATTGGGCTTGCTATAGTTTTGGTATTGATCGCAGTCATAATGTTTTGGACATGCTTCATGTAATTAATGTGTTGAAATCATCATAGGTCCTGCATGTATCAAATCCATCTGTAAATGATTCACTGAAGAATAATTGAATTTACACAAACGCTTCAAGCAAATAAATCCTATTAACTTGTTTTCTTTCATGTGACAGCTTGATTTAGAAGAATCTCCACAAATCACTTTCAAATAAGACTCTAAGAACACAGCCAGCACACACACACAGACACACACAGACCACACATCTCTCTGCAGCAGCTCGGCCCTAACACAGAGCTTTGCAGGAAGCCTGCTCCATAATGACTGTCGGCATTAAAACATGAGTTAGAGGGAAGGGATTAAAGCCACATAAACAAACGTCTACAACTAAACCTTGGAAATAACAAGCAGCTCACAATAAAAAGTGGAATCTTGCACTGGACTGTGCCGCATTCTAATGTTGATAGCAATAAGTCAGTTTATGTGAACAGGCTTTAATTTATCCTGAGTGAAATATTTCTACGAGACATGCCTTGAACATGGAAACGCCTGAGACCCTCTGATAATACTCAAACATGAATTGATGAGAGAGATGCTATATAAAATAAATAAAAAAATAAGACTGTTGTATGTGTCCGTGTGTGTGATTCATGTTGATTTTAAAACTTTATGGGGTTTGTAATAATTGGTAATATGTGGTTTAATGTAAGTGTCTGTATGACTAACTCTCTCTGTTTATCATTTTGACATGCAATTAGTTTAAAGCAGCATTGATTATCCAGTTAGATGCAGACCCATTTTATCCATTTTAGATGCAGAATTATTTCCTCATATTTACTTTATGGGGTTCTGTGCTCTGTCCTTCACAGTAAACTGAATATCTTTGTCTGTTAGGCTGTAACCAAGACACATTCTCAATACAGTGACTGCAATAATCATAGCTATTGCAATAGTTAATATGGTTGCTTAAATATACAAGTTAAGAGCTTGGAACAGATGCTGTAGAAATGCCAAAAGGCCACATTGACAGAGCTAAGCAGAGCAATGCTTTTTGCTTATGAGTAATTGATTATATTTTTATTGATTTGTTTTCTTTCCTGCAGTGCTGGGGGAGATTTTGGGAGTAGCCTTGTCAGAGCTTCCATGGATCAAAGTAGTTAATGTTTACATCAGAGGCCCCTCAGCTGCTGTAAGGATTCGAAGTCCAGGGCAGTGAAGCACCCCTGGGGGATATAAAGGAAGTGACCAAAGAGCTCAGCTATAAACTGCAGCTATTTTTACAGCGATTCTCAATTCAAACAGTCAACAGACAGTCAATTAGCATTTACATATTAAACACACCAACCCAAATATATCCGTTAAATTATTGTATTGAAACAATTCAAAATGTACTTTACTTAATAATTTGTGACCACGTTTACTGTTTTAACCCAACTAACACTGACGTTAGCAACCAATTACAGTAACTTTACTCAAGAACTTAACATGCTGTGATCTGTTAATTGTTTTGAAATGGAATCATAATCTCAGTCGCTCAGACAGAAGCTATCATCGGTGTAGAGGAAATGGCCTTATTTCTCGTTCACCCATGTGTGGCCTGACACAACTGAATTGCTTTAATAAAACTGCTGGTTCCATTACATCAAAGGTGGAGAGCACTTGATGCTGGTGAATTAGCCTTAACTCCGCTTGCACCCACTCTAACGTCAAAGCTTTACAGCGATGTTCCACTCGACAATTATTCCTCAGCTCGGCACCAAAATCAGCCAGACTGAGTCTCCAGTTTCAGCTGTTGTAGAAATCCTGTCATATTTACTTACCCTCAATCTCTTGAATTAATATCCCTCAAATTTGATGATTACATGGTGTATCGTATGACCTAATTCACACTTGAACTGGCAGCAGTGACCATCATTGAGCTGAAGCTTATAGTGGCTGATTTCTTTTTTTCTTTTTTTTTCGGAGGATGGAGAGAAGTACAGATTGGGACTTCCACAATGGCTACATTTGCGCTGCATGTCACAGCTGGTTTGGCTCAGCGAGCGTTTGATGCTTAGCTCAGCTCCCTGTGTCGTATCAATTCACTCAACACTCGGCAAGCCATGGGGTCAGACTAGAACTGTCTTCCCCTTTAATGAACCAGCAGATAATGGCCTATGGGGGCCAGGGAGAGACATGACACAAATTGCCATGTCTTCTGACTGGGATTAGTGGTAATTACTGTTCGCCTTGGCAAATCAATGGAATAGCAACATGACACGGAGAGGCCAACCAGTGTCACGCGTTAGCTTGATACTAACATTCATTGGGGCACAATCCCACCATCAACCCCTCAGCTTAACTTGATGATAACTTAAAGTGGCTTCACAAAGTCGTCAGACGCCTTCAGATGCTTTTTGGGTTGTAAATTCAATTTTTAGTGGATAGAATTACAGTTCTGCTCATCTTCTCCTAGCAAATACCCAATAATGTGCCCATAGTGTGAAACATGCCTTTCTGTGAGGATTCAAACTGTTGACTCAGTGCCTCACCCAGCCCCCTCTGGAGCAGTAACAGCTTTGAGTCCTCTTGGGTCAGCGTCTTCAAGCTCAGAGGTTCCCATCGGAATACATGGCATCCTGTCAGAGTGGACAAAGCGGGCGTGTGTGGAAGCGAGGCGTCAGTCTGGGATTTGTCTGGGCCACTCAAGGACAGAAAGCAAAGATGTGCTCCATGCTATTCTACCAGTGTATTGGGTTAAAAGGCTTTCAGTCACTGTTGAACTGTTGTCCTCTTCTTCTGAAGCTAATCCCGTGCTAATTTTAGATGTTGTAGTTTAAATGTGAGCGGTGACAAAGACCCCCCTGTCTCATTGCGACAGCACTACCAGAAACCTTTTTGAGTTTTGTCTCTCATAATCTTGTGACATCATATAATTTATAATGTATAAAATCCTTATAAACTCTAATGCATGTTCTGCCTGCAGTAACTGCAGCATGTGCCTGTGTGAACACCGGCAAATGAGTGTTGTGCACCACCTTAATGTCCTCTTCAATCTCATCCAGCATTTGTGTTTGACCGGATGCCCTCATCAATTTGCCGGTTTTGCGTAGAAACTCTCTCCAATGATGTCACCCTGCTGCTACTGTCAGGGAGCAGAGCTTTACTCCCCTCACCTCTGCAGCGGAGGGACGAACCCCTGATTAATGACTCTAGCTTCGCCCTCATGGGTTTTTTAATCAAAGCACACAGACAGCTACGAAGAAACACACACACACACACACACACACACACACACAGTTGCACCACACAGGGGCAAGACGAATGAGCTTTAATTAAGAAAATGTAATTTAAGGGGGGAAATACAAATGGACTGTTCCTTTATGTTGTGAAAACACTGACCTATGACCCCCATTCTCATCTCAGTTATCTCCTCCCACTGTGTGAGGACACAGTTGGTTTGTTAATTATAACAGCATAAATCAAGACAGAGATCAGGTTGGGTCCAGCTGAGCAGGTATTTTCAACTTAAAAAAGAGAAATGCCTGATGACGCTCATATTTTAGTTTGCATCAAACACATGTATAGCAGATTGGAGAAAAAAAACCTAGTGTACACTTATCAAACAGGAGAAGAAGAAATGTAGGAATATGTAGTATAATTCAGGCTTCAAGTGAAGGTCTGGTTCTCTGGAGCTGAAGGAGACAAATCCACATTTTCAAGCATCTCTCTCTTTGAGCCGAGGAGCACAATACTCATGTCACAATCTTCTGTTCTTCCTTTGTTCAGTTTGCCATCACAATACCTGTCAGTCATCTTGATGAGCTATTGGCCTTGACACTGTGTCTGTGCTGAGGCAGAGTTAACCAACACCAGTAAAAAGGTTCTAAATAGAAAAGGTTGCACAGCGCTGCATCTCCTACTCATGTGGAAAGGACAGCAAACTATTGTGATCGCTATGGAGAATTCGATGGTAAATGGCAGCGGCTGCACTGTATTTTCTGACGTGATGCAGATGGATGGTGCTGCACGAAGGCCCAGATTAATCGAGCTGCCTGTTTCAGACAGTCAGACACAGACGAGGAGGCCGGGGAGAGCCATTTGATCTCGTTTCATTCAGTTTGGGCTGTTGCTGGTGACGCACAGCTTTTGCCGTAAAGAGTCTTTCTAAGCATGTATGAAGCCACAAGTTAAGACAAATACTCGAGAGAGAGAGAGAGAGAGAGCATTGTCCTCCAGTGATTCGGATTAAAGGCTTTACTGGTACAGCTCGATAGAGCTTTCACTGTGTTTGGTTTAATTGGTGTAAAGCAGCTCTCCTTTAAGATGCTTAATTATTTTTATTCCAATAGTGTAATGAAGTTTATACAGCGGAGGGACACAGAGCCAAGATAGCTTTTGCATTTATCATCAGTGCAACAGGTTTTTTGGTTTTGCAGAACAACTGCTCGTCTCCTTGGTAACAACCAGGTCACGTAGGAACGAAGAAAAAGGCAGAAACACATGAATGAAACATGTTCACCCATCTTCCAGAAAGTGTTCCTCTCATATATAACTTAATCCCCAATGAAATGTGTGACTGTGTGCATGGCGACCATAAAATGAACTGTCCTCAAAAGAATTGTCCACATCCTGACTCCAAGCTCAAATCAACAGTTGGCCAAGTGTTTCCCAAAAATGGTGGTGGGGGGGGGGGCACAGAAACATAATATAAACATATAAGTCTGAAAATTACTCTTGACCTCTGAATGACCTTTGCATGGCCCCCTCCCAGGCCTTTTACTGGGCTCATCTTTACCTGCCCTCTGACTGCAGGTCTGGTTTAGAATCAACTTACTAGTAATGGATAGAATTCAACAAAACATATCTGTTGTTGTTCGGCTTGTTTCAAGAACAAACCACAACACAGTGTTATACCTCACAGAAGAACCATCTAGGTTCGAAAAAACACGTTTCCATTTCTTCAACTACTTAAGCACATTACGTTTGTCATTTTTATCCTAGTGAGTAAGTAGATTGGAATAGCTGGAAACTGATCTAAATAGGGAATCTAAAAACAAAGTACCACTTAGTTGCAAGCATGTGTCAGCCTGTGCCGTCAGTAAAATCAGAAAGCTGATTGGATTGTGTGGCAGCACAGCTTGTACCAATTTCCTCAGTTAATGGGAAATTTCTCCTTCCTGCCTTGTCATGTTTCCAGAGGCCCTGGCAGTCGCTGGTCGTCGTCCTGGATGGCAGCGGGGTCTTCATAGCCACGGCTGGTAAACAGGTAAACAACAACGCTGTTTATACCAGGCCTTACCTGCCTCCTCAGGGTCCCTGCATGTCTCAAGCAGGTGTGCTGCCATCGGAGGAGGGCGCAAACGTGTCATGGACACTTGAGAGGAAGACCTAAAAGGCAGGCGCCACTGGCCAAACCGTCCATTTGTGCGCTCCACTGAACAAACATGGCATGATAAAACTGACACAGATGATGTGAGGTTTGATTATACAGTGCAGTATAAAACAATATCCTGGTGTTTGCAAATATAAATGACTTTTTGCGTTTGCATAGCATTGGTTTTAACTTACATGTAGACATATCTTTTACCATTCATAGCTTTTATGTATTTTTCTACCCTCCATGTTCCCGCATCTCCCTGTGTGACCTTTTAAAGTCTTTTTAAAGTGGAGGTAGAAGAAGGCACGCCCGCAGCCCCATATTATCGGATGAGGCAGCTGACAAATGTGGCAGTGTTCACGCGTGAGCGTCTATTAATCTCCCAAACGATGCAAGGCCTAATGGGAAGAGGACTTAAGAGAGGACACAGCCGCTTTCTGCTCTTCCTCCAGGACACAGGCAGAGAGTAATGTCCTATTGCAATCAGATTACTCCTTTCTCCCTCTGACTATTTCCTGACACCAGCCACGACACTCCCTCTCCCATTTATTTCACTGGTTGCTGTTAATTCCCACTTATGGCTATCCATCTTTTTCTTCCCTTTAGTTGAGCAGAATTTAATCTTTTCCAATTCTACGATTCATTTTTCTTAGCCTGTACTCAGATTACACTGACAAACTGTCTATGAAAGATAAAACATTCAGCTGCTTGCCCTGCTGATGAAACCTCATGTGACATGGGTGCTCACACACTCAAACCTAAACGCTCCACCAACAGTAAATGTCGTGGGTTTGATTCACACCTCTATTCTTTCAGTAATTTCATTTCAACCTGGTGTTGTTTAAAAGACCAGAAATGAATTCCTAAAAGGACCATACAAACAGAAAAAAGCCCTACTTACTTCTTTTTCATACTAATTTTCCACTAAATAAGGATTTAGAGTTTCTTAAATTGGTATTTGATCTTTTTTACACAGTTGTTTTGACTTGGGAACTAGTAAATATCAGACTTTGAAAAACAGACGAAAAAACTTGTGTCCCCCTTTGGGAAAGGCTCCGACAAATTTAATATCATCTATAGCGTCCCTTTGTGTATGTGCGTTGTTTGGTTGAAGAATGTGGGCGGCTGAAGCTGAGACTTGGTCAGAGATGCAGAACACCCCTGGCAGACTGGGCTCAGGAGGCTAAAAAGCAATAAATAAATAAGCTTACATGAGCCTCGGAGTTCCTTTTCTGTGATTGTATATTTTAGTTTAAACTCACCGGCCATCTGTCCCTCACACAACTGGGTTGTCTCCTTCTGTTTTCAAGTGACAGTTGCTAAAAGTTTGGGGACATTTCGATGAAATGCCACCCTCCTGTATCAGTCTGTACAGGCATGTGAGAAAAACCCTTGCATAATTGCAGAAATTTTGGACCGACCTCCTTACAGCTGCAGCAGAAAAAATTTTAAATTTAGTCGTATAAAACTTACATGGAGAGGACACTTGGCAAATGAACTAAGAATAATTGGCAACATTACTAATACAACTTTCCAGTTATTGTGGCTAATGCCTGTTTGTTCTCATTGATTTCAATGCACTTGGATATGCACCATACCACTGTGACATGTCGGTTCTGTTGGCTCAGTTTATTAAACTGAACCACATATCACTGCAGCTCAAAATGGCCTCTGAAGCGCTCTCTCTTCAGTCCGTGCTGCAGCCTCAGCCAGTGATCGCCACTGATCTCATCAACCTGGAAGGAGAGGGAGAGGGAGGAATCTCAACGGACAGCGTGGGAGAGAGGGGGGTGGGGGGTTGCTACCCTGCTGTATAACTTAGGGAGGGAAATGCAATAACGGTGTTTCAGCAATATAGACCAACAAAAACCCGCTTAGTCAGCATTTCCTTACTCCTTGGTCTGATGAGGTCTATAAGTTATTTGGCCTCTCCTACAACTGCATTCCTGCCAGTGCCTCGTTAGAGGCAAAGTGATGCAACCACAAAAAATCCTGCCATTCCGATGTCTCAGACCAGTTTCAGTCCAGATCTGCAATGGGAGGCAGGAGACAAGAAAAGCTGCAGCTGGTTGATGCTCAGTGTCAGAGCAATTCCTGGATGGTTTGACCTCTACTACTGCTGCAGGAGTGTGCTGTGCCAGAGTGCCTTCCACTTTTGAGACTTTTCTCGAGTTTAACCTTGCAGAAGCCAATTTGGTAAATGTCAGGACAGACATAGAGAGCAGCAAATGGAGGTTAGCTGTGAGTCGAAGAAGTGCATGAAGAATATGTCGACGACATTTGCTGAAACGCCGGCACAGGGTGAAACCTCTGCAAGCCTCCCCACAGCCTGTCTGAGCGATGATGGCATGTCGTTAGTCAACTTTGACCTCATCGAATGCAATTTTGTTTGGATTTGTTTTGGTAGCCATGGAAGTAGAACAATCTGGTAGAACATCTGGACGTCATGTTGAGGATAATCGCAAGATTTGATATCATAGCTTTATTAAATTCCCTGGCAGTGTCACGTTTTACTGAAACCAAGAATTCAAATATTTTAAATTAATTAGCTTTTTAGATTAAATAGCTGACATTGACATTTATTCTTCCCACCAAACAAGCTTTGGAGTTAAATTAACAATCATTGAAGTCTGTAGTTAAATTCCCATCATCTGAGTGTTTTGATAAGTTAATAAAAATATACATTTGACGTGCTTGTGATTTTCTGGAGGAGTTGAGTAAGAGACCTCTCCCTCAGTTGGACGAATCAAAAATGAATCCAGTGGTGCATGAATATGAAATAGAATTGACTTGTTAAATAGAAAAACGCAGGAATAGGTTCAACTGTGCATTTTCCCTCTGCATCCAAACTTCAAATACATTTTAAATTCCTTGCATGTGCCGGAGCCACCAGTGACCCATTTCATAGGCGTCCCGGAGTGTTACAGTACAGGCCACGCAATGCAGCGTGTAACCTGGTTTCTCTGAACGCTCCTCTCTTTCTCTGCCAGCTCTCTCTGTTCAGCAGGTGTCAGCTGTCCTGCCCTTGCACGGCACACTGCTGTGCCCCAAAGCTGTTCACTACATGCTCAGATACATCCTCTCCCTACCACACTGACAGGAAGACAAGACGCTATGTGAGATCTTGAAAGGTAGAAATATTCGAGTTGATTTTTTTAAAAATGTTTTTATTGGATGTTTATGAGAAAAATATTCCTGCTACAGCGGCAGCCTCATGAGACCATGTCATTCCAGTTAGAAAAGCCAGAATGGGGAGAAATAATCCAGATGTCCTTATGGTCAAGTAAAGTCTGCGTTCTGTGGCAGGATTGAAGCGGACACTTCTTCACTGACAGGAGACACAGGTTGTTGTTTTCTGGTCAAATTGCATTTGCCACAAAGATGCCATCAGTGAAAGATGAGGTGCAGCGACCTCCGGGGATGATTAGAAAACATCATTATATCCCAGCTGTGGGACACTAACTGTTTATGACTGCTGATGATTCATTCCATCGCCACGGTGTGCAACCTTTTCCTGTAATATCTTCTCTGTGGCCGCAGAATAAGGTGTCATCCGTGTGGAAAAATCTGTTTTGCCCATTCGCTGTCCTTCAGTCCTCAACTTCAGCTTTGATCACGCAGCGGGGCGGCTGATGGGAGCAAAGTGCTGAAACCGGAGCCCCCACCCATGCAGATGCTGTAATATCTGTCAGACAGCAAAATGATTTGTTATGCAAACCATTATTCATATCTGACAACATGCCGAGTGGCTACTTTGGTATTAATGGCCCCTCACACTGGAAGACCCTTATTGATGTTGACAGCCACACCTTTCGAATAAGACGCTCATCTCGAGGGTCTGCAATGTTGCTAATGAATGGAGGAGTGATGGCACTTGCGTGTGTGTGTGTGTGTGTATGTGTGTGTAAAAAGGTAGTAAACTTTGATGTACATTGATGTTATTTACTGAGAATCATAAATTTAGAAAATAGTAAGTGATTAGTTTTAATTAATTGAAAAGTATAAAACTAAATAAGTGTATGATTTTATCCAGACAACATCAATTATAGAACATAAGTCACTGTAAGATGCATCTGTGGACCTCACTGGGTCATTATATGTATGTATCATCACTATTCATTCCTTGATTCATCGATCTCTACATGTCAGATTTTACCTTTACTTGACCAGCACGTTGGAGTGACCAATTTAATTTCATGTTATGTTGAGTATCAGTGGGTTTGGGGATTGGTGTAGAGGCTTTAGTCTCATACAAGAATATATCTGTATTAATCTGCCACTGACACATTCTCAATTTTAAACAGATTGAACACACTTTATAGACAAATCTACTGTATACATAGGTATATAGAATAGATTAGAATACTAGAATGGTATTGTCACTGGACACACTTTACAATGAAATTAAAAAGACTCTGATGGAGTTTATATACATACATTTATATTACTGACAAATTTTACATGACTGATGAATGAAGGCAAAAGAGGAAGGAACCCAGATTTGACCTCAGATCGCAGTGAACCATATCCCATGTGATGCAGGAACATCAATTGTTCCATCTCTGATTCATTCCAAAGGGACGTTTCTTTCTGACTGACCTTTATTTCTCGGAGCCCCAGGATCACTTCATGTTTGCTGCTCGACACTCTGTCTGCCACACTCCTCACACATCACACCTCCTTGGTCTAGAAGTGTCTTATTCTTCTGTCAGCTGGCCAGTCATCCAGCCCCACTCACAGCTCAGCCTCCTGCGCTCTGTCCTGCAAAGCCTCGCTCCCTCTTTGCCTCCAGCCTCCACCTGCCAGAGCCCTCACCTCCCCAATAAGTCATCACTTTATCACTTGTAGCTGTGTTCTGCATTCTTGTTCACACGTTCAGCGCTGCCAGATTATTAGTGATGTTCACAGTAGTCCCAGTAGCTAAGTCTGATAGGGCAGTATGCTGGCTGAGTGCTGCTGCACATGAGAGGATTATCAAGATGATATTAGACCTGATTTGCCCCTTACAACAATCATGGGGGCATTTCTGATTGGAGGCCAGTTGGGGTGGATTATCTGCCCAAATAATCCTGAAGTGTGAGGGTTTACAGAATAATCTCCATGCTACCGACTGAGTCAGAGCCGTCCCAAAAATTTAAATAGCAGACGTGTCTCGTATTTGCTCGTATTTGTTGGCTCTGATTGAGTCTGGTTCTAGAGGTTTCTAATAACTAAAGGAGTTTTTCTCTCCTCAGTCTCAGTGTGCTGCTCCTTGTGGGAAATGTTGGGTTTCTTTACATCAATAACATGTGAACACCTTTCATGGTCATGGTCATTTGATCAGTTTTTTTGATAAATAGATTGAATCTCAGCTCTGCTGAAAGAGAAAAACAGCGTTGATCCAGTTTACATTTCAGGGTTAGTTTTAGTCATTTCTAGTGTTTTTTGTTTCCCGGCTCTAAACTGTGAATGTAATCCCTCATCATGTGATACTGACATCTTTAGGAAACAAATTCAAAAGTGAGATATAAAGACTTTCCCTGTGGCTGGGGTCCACCGACGGTAAAATCACGAGGTTAACACACTAATTATGCAAACAAGAAGCAGCCCAGTGGCTTTCTTACTTTGTGATTTTAGTCTCTGAAAGGAGAGATATGGCGTCCCTCTTACTCTTAATCTTTTTCCTCGCCCTGCAGGCAAATGTGCTGTGCAGAAAAATCATTCTTTCTTTTCTCTGACTCACCCTCTCTCTCTCTCTCTCTCTCTCTCACTCTCTCTCTATCTCTCTCCGACCAAGGTCAGTCAAAGCAGTCTGCAGAGCTTTAAAGAAATTAATCCCTTACCTCTGGGGTTTGGGTACCATCTATCCGAGCTGTAATGTGATAAGGGGACAGGGTGGAGAACAGGGAACCAGCAGGTGCTCAACACAGCTAACACACTTTCATTTCTTCACCTGACATTGCTCCTTTTCCTATTACACCTGCACCTCCAGAGCCTCCAAGGTGACTACAGTGCGGCTACAAGTAATGGGGAAATATCTTATTCTTCCCGCTTATCAAAATCGCTCCAAAATAAGCAGATCCCCTGTAAATCCCTACAGCTGGCGCGTGCCAGCGCCGCACTCGGACTGATACAACTACGGCGTCCTGGCTCTCCCTCAAGGCACGTGGGTCTAAAGAGGGGGTGGGGGGCGCACAGCCACAGTGAGTCAGAGTGTAAATCCTTCGGTTACATGCAGACCCACAGTGGCTGTGCTTTTGTTGCATGTGTAGATTATGGCAGTTTCGCGTCTGAAGATGTACGACTGAATGTGGGTGGGTTGTTGTGAGCGCACGGGCGATGCGTCGCTTGGGAGCAGGCGCCAGCCCCGGCTCTGCATTGTGACAGAGTGGGGGAAGAGAGCAAAGGAAAATGAAACCTCAGCAGAAGGAGAGAGTGAATAGGGTGATGTATGGCCGTCTCAGTGCCCTTATGACATTTCCATCAACCTATAAAGACTTAATGGAGGATGCATTGTCACACATGACATGGAAGGAGAGAACAGAGGAAGAGAAAGTCTCTTGAAAACGGCACGGTGGAGGCAAAATGAAAAAGAAAAAAAGGGGGTCAGGCAGGGAAGGCGTTTAACAGGAGCCCGCGTATTGTCAGGTGAAGTGGAATAGCATGTCATCTGTAAAACGCTGAGAGGGTGATATCACTTCTCACCTCGGCTCACTCTCCTCCCCTCTTTCCCTACATTCTCTATCTTCTCCCAGCATCCCGGAATTCGCTGGCGTGTCTGTGCAGAGACAGATTGCTGTCCGCCGAGCGACGATGAAGTCTAGTGCATGTCACGCTCCCTGCCGTCGCTGCTCCTGAGCTGCTGGGACAACGTGAGGAAGGAGCACGGCGCGGGGATGTCACGGAGCCACTGATGAATGGCAGACAGCTGCCACTCTTGCTCGCTCACGTCTGCCGAGTCTGCCCCGGTCCCTCTGAGGGTTTATCGTTCTCCCTTTTTTTTTTTTCCTTCCACAATTTGGTTTTGTTTGTTTTTGTCAACATCACAATGCATTGAATGGAAATTAGGGGCTGAGCTGGCAACGGCAATTTACAGATTGAAGAGTTACGGATTTGTGTTGTTTTGCGTGTGAAAATGAAAGTGTGGCGAGATGTGAAATGAAAGTCCCTTCTCTGCTCGGCAGATGGAACGATTCATCTTCCCGCGTTTGAAGTGACTAAACCAAACCTAATGAGGAAACTGCATCTGCATGTACAAATCCACTAAAATAACGTCTTGATAGGAGTGGATGAGAGGTTGGCTATGGCGGGTTTAGTCACTTCTGTCAAAAGCATCTTTGTCGGCTAAATGTGTGCGTGTGCGCGACTGTGTGTCAGTGTGTCTCGTGCACCCCTCACACAGGGAGTCCATGCACTTGTCTATACATGCAGACGTGTGCTGACAGGTTCTTGCACATCTTGGGCGTGAGAACTGATAATGAGCCCAGTGAAACTAGAGGAGCGGGGATGTTGTCAGTGTTGGAGGAGTGACATATTGAACGTAAAGAGGTAAGGGATATTCAGGGCCTCTGAGTCGTAAAACAACCCTGTGGAAGCCATCATTGTCCTCTCCACATTCACTGTAGGCATAAATCTCTAGCCTCTGGGAGTTGGTGGAGATGTCACCTGGAAAAATGCAGTGTCAAGACAATGTGATTTCACTGATTCAACAAAAGCCCTCATCTGCATACACTAGACGATAGACAATAACAGAGGCAAAGAGAGTAAAACACCAGTTTTCTTTTTTTTCTTTTGGACTTTTCTTGGCCCTGCTCATGAATATTCTGCCAAGTGAACAGTTTCTCCTCTCACTGAAATATTAAGTGAAAACAAGATCATTTCCCTATCGTGTAAAATTGATATAATGCTACTGAAAAGAGCTATTTAAAACAGCTGTAATGTATTTAATACCTAAACAGTTACCCAATACAGCTGAAGCTGAATGTTGTTTTATGAAAAGCTGCAAAATGTCTTCATTTTTCCCAATGATAGTTAGACTAAAATGTAATCAGCATTGTTGTGATGCATTGCATTACATTTTTCATACTACCCACTGACTGATTATAAAGTGTGCAAGGGGATAATTCACAGAAATTCACTCGTTATCTTCTCACCACTATGTCACTGGAGGGCAGATCTGAGTCCACAGGACACACTCAATGTCTCAGGGCCATTTGAAGTAAATGGGAACTGTTCTTCACTTACACCACGTTTGAGCCTTAATGTCACCAAGGAGCTCAGAGCTCAATGCGTTCACTCTGAGGAGACTGGCATCAAAGCTGAACATTGGTAAAGAGCAGTTTCACTTTCAAAAGGCGGCAGGAAAAATACGTCTGGCACCTCCAACTGATTATAAAGCACTTTAATGTCTGAGGTTGTGTTTGACGTTCAACTTGTAGAGAAAACTTGTGTTGTTCTGTTTCTCTTAATGTGAAACATATTTCACACATTTCACTTTCAATTTTTGAACATCTGCGTTAGTTCCTGCTGACTTCAATCCGCCAAGTAGCCAAACAGGCATTAGTGTTGCATTTGTATTCAAGCCACAGTCTTCCCTTTGCCTTGACCCCAGAGTATTAACAGCCTACACCTGTCCTGTGATCCGCATGACCATGCACCGTCCTCCCCTACTTCCCTGGGTCAGTCTGCAGCACAAGACCAGCACTTCAAGTAGCGTTGGGGAAGGTTCGTTAAACTGTGACCTCTTCTTTATTTGGAAAAAGCTAAAGTACAACAACACTTGAGAATATCCCGTTACTCTACAAGCTAAAGGGGGATTTAGCTGAAATGGTTGTGCTGTGACATGCCAATCCCACACAGAGAACATTTAATAACCCACACTTAAATCATGCTGCCTTTAGAAGCCAAAATGTCCATTATTGTTCAAGACCATCACAGCATAGAAAAGCAATTTCTTAGATTGTGTTTTCTCAGTGAAATCAAAAAGGCCTCCTGATATAGAACTGCTGATATCCTTGTTTTTTTTTTTTTTCTTCTAATTATCACATTTTAATTATCACTGCATGAGTAGTGAAAAAAGAATATGTGGCAGAGACACCACCACCACCACCACCACCACCACCACCACACAAAGAGCTGCTCATCTATTCTTTCACTTCTTCACTGGTTTTGGCAGGAGCTTGACTGGGAATTGCCAAGGGGTGAAGCAGGGCAGATGCATGCTTCTACTCAAGTAGCATATGGACATGCTGAATACACACAAAGAAAGCATAATTGCTCTGGTGTGAACTTCCTGCACATCTGTTGATGCACTCGGTGGAGGTAGAGCGATGCAACGCTGGTGCTGCCTCCTGATTAGATCCCTGCAGGAAACAAGTGTCTCTGAGATTCTCCCTGGCATTATGCTTCATTATTTAGGAAGAAAAGAAACAAGGTAGGATATTCAAACTTCAGTGTGAAACCTGTTGTAATGATCAAAAATCTGTCAGAAGCTTGACAGTCATCAGAACTAAGATTTCAAAACTCATCTTGAGACATAAATGTAGGAGAAATATGACAATGCACAGCATTCACAGTGTATACACTACCAGTCAAAAGTTTAAACACCTTCTCACGTTATGGGTTTTCTTTATTTTCATGACCATTTACATTACATCCACACTGGATTCTAGTGTAAATATTTGAAACAGAGACCTAATAAAATCCCATCAATATTCCTCTCACACATTTAGAAAAGAATCTGGGAAAAAATCAGTTTGGACATTTTCTTCCACTAAAATGACTTCCAATGATTTTTTTAAATTATTATTATTTTAAGATTATTTTGGCTCACGCATAAGATAATATTCAATCTTGGCAGAGAGAAGTCAGACAGGCCAATGACTGTCCAGCCACACAAGATGTAAACATGGTTGCCCTCACTCCTGCTTCTGCCTTCATTGTCTTATAATATAAAGTATAACTAGAAAATTATGTTCTAACCCCCCTCCCCCGCTCTTTGTATTTTTAGTTTTATGTTTTACTCTGTACATTTTAAATAACAGGCCCCGATGAAACCATGGTGATCCTCAGACCTAAAGCTCCTGCTGAACGCCATAGCAACAGACGCGAGAACACGCGAGTACATTTTGGTCTCTCTGAGCTCAGATGCATTCTCCACTAATCAAGTGATCTGTTCATTTGACTGAGACTATAAATAGCATCGTGACCACCAGCACCTATGTTACCAGGTAGCAGCCACACTGTGGCATGAGCGCATGTATCATGTGCCCCTTACACTAGTTCCCTGTTTCTGTGCACTGCCGCTAACAGTGTCTATCCATTGGTTTGTTTTTTTACCAAATAACTCACTGTGTCTATTTCAAAATAAAAGCACTGTAACATTTCACTTGAGGGTTGTTGATATTGTCAGCCCGGACACAAAAACGCACAAAAACCCTATGGGCCAATATTAGATATGTTCTTCTGTTCTATCAGATGACCTGAACCCCATCATCATGAGATGAAACACAATGCCTTAGTCCTGTCCCCAGCACTCAGTGCTCCTCCTTTACAGTTAGTGATGAGGTGTTGACACAGAGATACGATGTTGTCCACTACAGTACACAAACAGTCATGGTGCTGATTCATTGCCATGTACTGCCCAGCCTCTCTTTACCTGCTTCCACTTCAGAGTCCATTTGGAGGCCCAGGCTGTTTATAGTGATCTGAACTGTTGGTCTGTGCTCCTGTTGTGTTTCTCTTGTTGTGTTTCTCCATTAAGTAGCTCTAAGCATCAGTTGCCATTGGAAACTGTTCATTGTGGTTATTCCTGCTGAACAATGAGTAGTGAGTTGTGTGTGTGTGCGTGTGATATGATTACATTACCCATGTGTACCTGGATCTCACATTTGATTTTCAGTCATTTTACAGGATGGAAGAAATGAATAAACACATATAATCTCTGTAATGTGTGGATGGATGAAAGCATGAATAATTAGAAAATGAAGAGCAATACCTTATCGTTGCACTCGTTGTGTATGATACAAACCCACAGCAAAGTGTGAAAACCATTTAAAAGGAAAAGAATGCACCCCAAACTTGCTGAGACAAAGAAAATGTGACATTTACAATGCAGAGCTGAGTCATATTTTACATGCATGGCCAGCTGTATGCGATATGCATCCATGATGAACTGTACAGATGGCAGCCTTGTCAACTTGCATTCTGATGGACCAGCATGGCTTGAAATAAAATCAGCTCAGCACCCGTGTCTTCTGCTGTCTCTTCACGAGGGGACGAGGCAGAAGCGAAGCACACAGACACACAGACAGGAGGACGCAAAACTGAATTTTTATCAGATTAGACTGGAGGCCAGGGCTGGTGATCAGACGCGGAGGCAGCAGAGGGACATGCTAACAAACATTTGCATGTGTGAGAGAGAGCCAGCAGCTGGGTACAGAGACTTAGGACCGGCAAAATATTGACGTCACAAATTTACAGATTAAATAAATAAGGTGGACCATGTAGACAAATATATTCCTTTGTTTGCTTTTTTAGAGCATATCTATTCTTTAAATGCTACAGTAGCTGCTAGTAGCAAAATAACACCCCGATCTCTGCCTGAAAGTCTGATTCTGTAGCACTGGTATAAAGTATATGCTACTGTATGGCATAGTGCAGGTGCCAGGTTTTGACAAGAACCAATAAATGGGATATAAAATAATCATGTCTGGCTCTGTAGCATTGATATTGATCAGCTTTTTGATGATCTCTTATGAGCTGGACAAAGGACAAAATGCTTAATCGATGGATACTGATTTATCACAGAGGCATGAGGCAGATATTGGTTTTGTCCACCGTCCAAAATCAAAGATCCAGACACCATTTTTGTGCACTCATCGGAGTACTGGGATTTTACAAAATTACACAATTAGCAGAGTACATTTAGGAAATACTGTACACCATGATCCCCAGACCAGATGCTCTCTGGTGGAGAGAAGGGGGGGGGGGCATCTGGTCTGGGGACGAAAAACTATTCTCGCTTGCTCGGTGTTTGTGTTCAAAGCTGCTGTGATCAAACAGCTCTCTGTTCTCTGAGCTGTGTTGATTATAACATTTAGAAATGTATCACTGATCAGCCGGCTCCATTAAGAATGAATTACAGTTGATCTAAAAATGTGTCTTAGAAATTATTCATTCCGGGATCACAGAGCCTTGACAGCCATCAGCATCCCTAATAACTTATAGTTTTAAGACAGCCATGTCCTCATCACAAATTGAGATGATTAAATTAATAAATTAAGACTGTTTGATCTGCACTAGGCAATGTAAAACAATTTTGTGAAGTGATTGTGCGGCACATAAAATGCTTATGATGCTGATGAGTTTTACTTTAAATTAGGTTCATTAATTAGAGGAAATGCGAGACTAGGATGAGGACATCATTTTTATTAAATTGAATTGCATGATTTTTGAATGAAGTTAGAATTAGTGTTGATAGAATTGGTTATGAATGCTTGCAGGAGAGAAAATGTACTACCGCTCATTTGTCGTCTCAGTCATGTTAAACAATAAGTCCATGTAGCAGTGATAACCACTGGCTGTGTGAGCGGAACGTGTGGAAATACCGTAGTCACACCGGAGACCTCACGGAGCAGCGACACTGCAGACTCACTCCCAGTGTGAACAACAGACGCCTGTGAGATGCAGCGGATCACAGGCTCACACAGCCAGTGTGACCCGGGCTGCAGCTCTACAGAGTATTCCAGTGTCCTTGCTCCATTGTTTGGTTTAACTGCCCACAGGTTGATCGTTATGGTTCAGTCTCAACATGGGTATTGTCCTTATTGCAAAGTGATTTCCAACAGTCAACCTTTTCAGCTAGCTCCTACAGAACGTTGTTCTGGTGGTGGAAACTATGGTTGCCAAACAGCGCCAAGGCCCAATTGCATTTTAATAGTAAATAAATAACACACTAGCAATCTAATCTTTGCATGATAGTCATGTATTTTAACCAACCATGTCATGTCAACAAGACCGTCTTGATTTAGCAGCAGTGTTACTTGGCTCCTCTGATAATACTGCATCCAGTAGTACAGGTTTGTCACTTTAGTCGCTGCAAACAACAGCATCGGTTTATTTAAGATCATAGGTAGATAGTACTGACAGATAGCTTTGATTAAGCAACCACTGATGATGCAATGGCTTCTGGAAGGGCCATAAGGAGAGATTTGAACCGCAAGATGACCCTCAAATACAAGGGGTAGGAGTTGGGGGAGAGCAAACATGCAATTTGCCACTCACAGTGTAAGCCTTTGGCCACCGCGCGCCTAGAGCAGCTTTAGTCATGACTTCAGTGTTGATCAAATAGGTCACATAATGGTTTAAAACTATTTTTATCATGAGTCAGAAAGTTGTGCTTTCCCGAGGAGGAGGGTGCCAGAAGAGGTATTAGCAGTTTGATAACCACCGCACCATACAGTGAGATTTCATCTCCACTTATCTTGTTTCACGCTCTGGCTTTCTGGAGGAGGCTGTTAACTCCATAGAGTGTTTTTCTACTTCAACTCTTATTGCACTAACAGAGAGGCACTGCTATAAATGGCCCAGTGGAGGAATATCTTACCTTTGTCCTCTAAATCTGTTAACAGTATGACATGAATATCAATTACATCCAGGATGTGTTGCTGTTAAACACATTGTGACATTCAGGGGGATGGATCGAGATGAAAACATTTGATTGTCTGTCATGTCATCAGCACTCTGCCATGTTGTTGGTCATATGTTTGCAGGCCACATCACTCACTCTCTGGTCTCCATGGTAACATAAACTTGTTTTCTGTCGCCCTCGTAATCGCAATCATGCACCATTCCCGGGTTCTCTGTGCACAGCAAATCTATGCAGCGCATAAAATACAATCCAATTTTAACTATAAATAAAATGAACAAATCAAAATGTGTTAAGTACTATTTTGCAATGCAAGGGTTACTGCCCACCAACGCATTGTTAGCATCAGCTCCGCCTCCATCCTCACTCACTTTCTTCCTCACGCTCACTCCATCCCGGAATATTTTCCTCCAACCTCATACCTCAGCTCCACTTGAATAGACACAGCTCATGAACAAAAAAACAAGATTTTTGTCTTTTTCAGTCTTAGTGAGCCTAATCACTTTAATTGAAAGTAATGGAATGGAAATGACTGCTGTAATTTGATTATTTTAATAAGCCATGTAATTTGTTATGATCTCAGGTGTTGGACTGCTTTGGCCACAGTGCGAGTGTCTGATGTTGCTCACAGTGGTCCAAGGAATGCTCAGGGAGTTTGGGTTAGGGAGAACATTGGTCAGGAGCAATATGTTTTTGAAACATTAGCTCATTTTGGTTTTACATATATATCCCTCAGCACAGAGCACAGTGCATGAAGAGAATTGTCCCTTTGCTCAGACAGGCAGTATTGAATGATGCTGTAACTGACACCATGTTGACCGAATTAACCACGCCTGGAGGAGAGGTCACATCGGGCCAGCACATTTTCTCACCAGCGTCCATCTTAAGTGACAGAATCAAACAGCACTCGGCGAACACTGAATGTTGAGTCTGCGCCGTCTCTATAAAGCAGTGGATGAATCTCTGAGGTGTTGTTTTCTCTCAGATTAAAACATTTGCTCTGTGGTGACAGACAGACCTATTTCAGGCCTTCCTCAAACACAGCACTGACAGGCCTGCTGTCCCCTGGGTTTGTTCAGTCTCAGCGTGGACCTCTTCAGCATCTTAAGCCTGCACAGATCTCCGGGGGGCACTCATGGGCCCATTGAATCAACAACAATTGCAGGGGTATAAATCCCCCTATAGAGATCTTGACTGTGATAGTAAGACCTGACAAGGCTTTTTTAGCCAACTGTTGCTTCAGGGACTTTGCTGACACTGGCCCCCTTAACCAAACACAGGCAGTGTTTTCATTGCCTGAATTGATGTGACTTCAGGTCATTAATTAAAATGGCCTCCTCCCAGAAAGCAACTAAAGTTGAGGCACCTTTTCTGATTTTCAACAGGATGCTGTTTGCCTTCAACATTAATCTGTTAGTCTCTTTGGTTCATTGGGAATATATATCTTGCATCAGGGTGTTGATCAAAGTGCACCGGACAAGTGTTGCTGTATCACTGCCAAAACCCTGAAAGAATTTACAGCTTGGTCCCAGCTCACAGCGACAGAGGACAGAGGGTGGAAAGCAAGTGTCTCTGACCCATGCATCTTTCTGTGCTTGTTAGGATTGTTTTGATCAGATTTTTGATATAATAATTTGATTTTCTTAAAGATGTTTTTGCAGAGTTGTCCATCCCTCTGTGTGATATTAAATATTGTTATTGGATTTCAGTAATCTGTCATTATGCTCAGCCATCCAGGTCACTGTATCTGCAGGAGAACAAGACAGGGAATGAAACAAAATCAGAGAGAAAATAGAACAAAATTATTGAGGAATTTTACAAATTAAAAAAATTGAAAAGTCCAGTTGCTTCTGTGCACTATTCCAATTCCTTAAAATCATGTGATTCTAACAGTGACACATTTATAGGCTACTAATTATATCTACAGCTCAAGGTTCCCATACTTGTGTTTCCATCAGTTTCATTTTTGGAACTGAACATTAAATGATGGCGTTATAACGTGATGGGCAAGTTAAGAGAAGGTAGTTTGTCTCTGTTCAGGGACCGTCTCAAGCACTGGAGACCTCCTTTGGCCGCTGAGCAAGTCCCATTTGTTGAAGGCTGCCTGACTGATTTCTCTTTCTTGTGCCCCTGTCAAAGCACGCCCAGTCACAACAATGACTTATTTTTTCAAAGTGTTCTCTCAGAGAGCCAGCCTTCTGTTCTCTGCTAACCTCCTGGGTAAAATAAAGCCAGAGACAAATCTACTTACAGCTTTAGAAATACATTCACGGCTTTCAGTGGCGATCCAAATGGTCATCACCTGAGAATCAACATACAATGAAATGATCTGAGCATTGGAATATGAAGCAAATGGCCACCTATCTCCCCTCCCACCTCGTGAGAAGCAGCAAAGCACTTCTTGTTTCAGGCTGTCATCCAGAGGCGACTTTTTAACCGCATACACCACAGTTCTCTCTCTAATTAGATTCCTTTGATACAGTATGAACAGAGAGGGACCCAGTTGGTGCATCCTCTAATGCACCCTCCAGTGGCTCTCATATTGATCCCTGTCTCTGTGAAGTCTCCATGAAGGCTGCTCATTGGCTCAGCATGGGCGATAATAAAAGACAATGGAGCACGAGTTGAAAAACAAACTTAAAAAGAAATGGGTTGTTTTATTGTATTGTAGGCTGCTGAGGCCACCCAACACCTGACAGGTATATGGCTGCTATGTTAATGTAACTGGTAATTGCACACCAAACAGATCAGTGACATTTGTTGAGCAGTGAAACAGGAGCCCTCCTGGGGGATGTTTATATCCTGCGGAATATTTATATGCTTACGACATAGTTAACTCGCTACAGCGGCCTCTGCAATTGTCTGTGGTGAGTCTTGGGAGGTAAACGCATCAGAAGCTTGAATTCACAGAGTCATTTGCAGCCCGTGAGGTAGTGACGCTGACAGTATTGTATTTGCTTTTCATCAGTGGATGTTTGGCTTGGCAGCAGGTTTCTATGGGCTGAGCAGGGTGGGCGGGGGTGGGCGAGGCAGGCAGGGGGCAGACTATGGATTTTGTTGCATGAGCCAACACACTACAGTGCCTCAACAGACGGTGATTGGGCTGTGGCCGCTGCACCCTCTCTGGGGGAAAAGGTGCCAAAGCTTGTCCGTTATAACAGGTTCTGCACTTTCTCAAGACGCCCCGCTGCAACCCTCTCCCCGAGTACTCCTGCTTGAGTGCAATAGGGACACAGCACGGGCAGAAAGAGATATGAACATTTTTCTGAAATGGCCAGGAAGTATTTTTGGTGAGCAGGAGCAAGCAAGCAGAGAAGGACTTGCTGTTTGACAGTCTTGGCCAAAGACAAACAACTTTTACCATTAACTGCAGCAATTTAGCAAGGATGGGGGTTTGGTTGAGTACCTTTCAAAACCCAGAATATGGTTTGTGTGTTTTTTTAAGGTGAAGCAAAGATTGGGATTTGAACAAACATAATAAACATAACAAATGATATAAGTCTAGGGTCACAGTGAACACAGTTCTGAGCATTTATTTTAAAGCCAATTTAATCCAATATACTGTATATTAATAAATATTATAGTCAATATGTCAGAAAAAAGGCCTGATTACTATTATTAGTTAATGTCTGATATGGTATGTGGTTCAATATAATCAAAGTAATAACATGCAATATATTTAAACAATAATAATAATATTGATGAATGAGTTCAACTATATCTAATAAATTTAGCACTTAAACTGCAGCCAATTATAAGCCTCTTTTAAAACATAATGTGACCACGTCATTTTCCACACAGTTGTTCTGGAGTGTTATTGTCCAGGCTCACTCTCCGTAGCTCTAGGTGTGTATTCTCCTTGCTTTGTCATCCTCTGACCACGTTTAAGAAATGAACACTATAGCCAGAGGCTTTGAATTTGAAACAGTTTGAGGATGTGTTGCGTTTGTTCAAACAGAGTCATGGGAGCCTACATTACGAAACATGACAAATTACCAAACACACAGAGGGGATTAGACATAACAGCCTGTTACCTTCTGCAGCTGAAGTAAACAAAGGCGCACTTACTATTTGAGGAAGTAAGGCACCACAGTGACTGCTCTCTAACAGTCAGGTGAAAACCTGTTCTTTCAGTTTAGGACTCAGGGTAGTAGTGAGTAGTGTAGCATCAAACAAATGTTGTGCTTTTACTTTGAAGACAAAATAAAACACACACACACACACACACATATCAACACCTGTTCTAAGTAAAATGAATATTACAGGAGGCATGTTTTTATGGTAAGTGGAATTACACACATGTCCTCAACCTGGCCCGGGCCATGGGAGGATCTGACAAAGGGGCTGAACCCAGGCCGGCAGATGCATCACTCACTCAACACCATGGTCCATCTGGAAGGCCAGCTCTGGCTGAGGACAAAGCTTGTTAGCCACACATGTATGTAAAAAAAAAGTAAAGTAAAAAGAAATGAGAACAAGTCACACGAGCAGATGAAGATGGTAAATCTACACTACAACCCTATTTATACACACACACACACACACACACACACACACACTGTGTCACGATGCCCCTGTCGATGGTTTATTAGATACAGCACAGATGGACTATTTGTATTCTATCCAACTGAAATCACTGTCAGTGTCAGTCAAAGCTAAAAGCAAAAAATAGAGTAGAATAGAATAGAATGGCTTTGTAGCAGATTATGGATACCCAGTACTTTCATGGCATGGCTACTGTTCTGGTGGTGCTAATAGCCTCACTTTATTTCTTTTAGCATTACAAAGTAATCATTACCATTACACAGCGTGCTGGCGGGGGAGACGGCCAAACGCAGAGAGTGACATTGGCCAATACCATGGCATAGGGACAAAAACACAGTGACACGTAATGGAAAAGATCTGCTGGTAACTAGAGGCATTGTCTCCACATTTGAGAGGGTGCTAATACACAGTCAAGACTCGATGAAGTCACAGCACCATCAAGAACACTGGTTTTACATCCTCTATACTGGGATTTGATCCTTCAAGGGTGTTTGTGAAGTCGAGGCGTAAGGTCAGGAAGCGATGTCAGCCTTCTATACATCTGTGTGTGACCTTTATTTTCCTCCCAAACACAAACTTGCAGGCAGGCCTCTGAGTGAGTGCCTCCTCAGTCCAGCTCTGCTGCTCTTTTTAAACATCAGTCTTACCAATCTCTTCTTCTCACTGTTGGAAGCAGCCTGTTCATGGATATGAGCCTCACTGTAAATAAGGATGGTATTTATTTTTGCGTGTGTCCAGATACTGCTCAAATGTGTCTTAAAACCAGAGATGGAAAATTCAGAGAGTACTAGAAGCACATTTTGTTCAGAGCAGTGATTGTTGCAGCTGCGAGATCCACTTTCAATGACTGACAAGGACATCGGGGCTGTGGGTATGTTTTAAATGAGGTTTTTTTTTAGGTTGTTTTGTTGAACAGTTTCCTATAGTCACCCTCAACAGGATATACCAAGGTCCATTGTGTATGTATTCAAATCCTCAAAAAGCCCTACAGCAGTACAGTGATTTGTAAAATACAATTCAATGTGCTGAATTGGAATTGGAGTTGGGTTAGGTCAATTAAAAAGACCAAAGATAAAACAGATAAACCAATAAAGATGCAGGTACTTTGTATACCAGGCAGTTACTTATGTTTATCAGTAACAAATATTACATACTTACATATTGACATCTTTTACCACTCGTCCACTCAGGAAAATAACTTGAGAAGATCAAAAGTGTCAGAAACAAGAGTCACAGTCACTGAAATTCCATTTTCTGTTCAATATGAACATTAGCTGAAGCTCCTGGCATCTGTTTCCAGGAATGTTTGCAGTAAACGGAGGAAATGTCTGATTGGATGCATTACAAAGCAGATGTACAGGTGTCCCTAATAAAGTGCTCACTGTCTTGTTTGGGTGGACTTTGCCAGCTTTAAAGTGTCTCTGAGACATTGATGATTTCATTAATTTTCTCCAAATAAGTTGTACAGAGACCAGCAGTCACTGACTTCCTAATTAGAGCACAAGGCCTCTCCATGATATTATTTCCACATGAATAGCCCTCTAACAGTGAACCGTTTGACACAGAGCGAGCCTTTTCTCCAGAGTTCAGCCCTTCAGGGCCACTGTTTTTCCTCAAGAAAAAGTGCAGAGCCCCTCAGATTCTTCCTATTTGCGTGGGTCTCCTCCAATCAAAATCGCTTTGGCTGATTATTTTACAGGGATTAGGGATATTTTTCCAGTAGACTGTAATAACCATCGTATATTTTAACCTCCTTTTAATCAGTGGGGAAAAGGAACAATCAGTTACATCACTGAACTGGAGAGCACTGGTTTTCCCCCCAAGCCAAAGTGTACTGCTTATTTATCCAGCATCTAAGGCTTCCCTGGTTTATTTTATCGGACTGAGTGAAATTCCAGTATCGGCCCAGATTTCTATGGGGTGGCGGGCCTCATCAGGCTCCTCTCTGTCTTAGCAGATGTGGAGAAATGGAATGGAGTAAGTTTGCATGGTATAGTGAGGAGCAAAAAAAAAAACACCTCCTATTTTACTTTTGTCTTAGTCGCGGAAATGTTGCAGACTCCAGGTAATTGGATCGTTTAAAATCCTGGTGAGAGACACACGCCCAAACGGTCAAGCAGGCTAGAGAGAGAGAGACATTATAAGTGCAGGTGACCTGCAGTGGCTCTGTGCTGCTGGTGACTCAGCAGGTGTTGTCCAGTGTTGCTGAATGCTCGTATATTATTTCCACGCGCATTCCGTGATTATTGAACAGGGACTGAGGAGAATTCAAGTTGAGCTGGTTCAATGGCTTTAGCTCTTTTTAATATTCAAGCAATGTGATGTTGATTGCAAGAGCAGGACATGTTGATGAAGGGCCCAGGCTCTCGCTTCCTGATTGGCCTCAAAGCCGGGGGGGGGGTCCAAACACACATGAAGGGTTGGTGGGGTCATGCATCGTTGGATGAACACTGCAGACACATTTAGAATATAAAAGAACATAAATTGACCAAAAACAAACAGATAATGACTTCTGTCTCCCATGGCTTTGTTTCATTTCATTTTCTGTTCTCTTGCTCCACATGGATGCATCAATCTATAATCAGTTCATTTCCCTGGGTCTCTTCCCATTGGACGCTCAGTTAATTTCTTTGTACTCCTCATCCACAATATGGGCTGGTAAGTCTTTGATCTGTATTAGCAAAGTGTTAAATCTGTTTGATCTAGTTGATTAGCCCCCAACGTGGCGTCTAGACTCCAAGGCCAGCGGGTGAGCTGCTCGCCTTCTCTTTGTTTTTCTCTGCTCTGTAGCTTTTGGCTCGAGTAGACCCCCTGGGGAATGGATCACATACACATGCATCCAGGTACACAGAGAAAATGGGCAGTCAGTGTGTTTAATTGTACTGGTTATTATTCAGAATGATTGTTTGGCCTTCTAACGTCTGCCTCGGGAAAAATAGGAATACATCATTCAGCAAAACAGAGACATCCTTGACTCAGGAAATATCAAATTCTGCCTTTTCAGAGCAAGATTCTATAGCTTTTTCTCTATAAATAATTTAGCAATTCCCACTTTCTGTCGGCCATATTCTTATTCTTTAGTGTAAGGAAGTAAAAAAAGATTGTTGACACAATGTCCTTGCTCTGTGTTTTCCTTCTTCTTTTGGGTGTCAGGAGATTGTCAGGAAGCAGACTGTGACACAACATGGGGCTGGAATACAAAAACAAAACAAAAAGCCAAAACAAACTTAAGCATTCATGGTTAGCCTTATAGATTATCTGAGGGGTTGAGAGCAAGTTCGTGTTTCCAGTTGCTCAGACAGCGTAAGGGTTTATCTATATATACGATTCAATAGTGATGGGACATTAAAATCATTTTTATTTCACCCTAAAGCTAATGAATATGTCATGCTAACAATGGATCACATGATCTGCGTATTGTAGGAGAAGCCACAGCTGGGCAGCAGTCTGTATCCACACAGTTCAACACCAGATCACCACCAAACAGGAAACACATGAAGAGTTTGAATATATGATGAAGTGTATCAAGTATCAATGAAAATGAATAATTATAAGCCTGCCATCTTGATGCAGTACACTCTGTAAACGCCATCATCCCCAGCTGTGGAGTCCATAACTCACCGTGGTCAGTGTATGTTATTGATTCTGTTCTCGAGGACTTGTTGATCCCAACTTATGAAAATGTCATTTTGACTGAGCAGCACAAAAATAGTGCAGGGGACTTTTTTTGGAGTAGGTAAAAGCCTTGGCAGCGATGGGTGGACATTAGAAAGGCATGTCCCAGCTGGACTTCTGTGCTGAATTCAGTGGAAAAACAGCAAGTCTTTGAGTCCAGGCTAAAAGTTCACATGGGGGAGAAAAAAACAAAGTGTCAAACAGTGGACGAGCGTCCACTGCCTACTTTATGACTCACAGAAAGAGCAGCAGGTGCCCACCGCCACAGTAACAAGTGTGAAAAAAATCTATCCCTCCTGCTTCTCCCTGTCAGGCTGTGGTGGATTAAGGCCCTTGAGATGCACACCCGGCTACCTGCTGGTCCTGTTCGTCTCTCTCACAGGACCCAACATACAGGAGCCATTCAGAGGGTGGCCATTCTTGGGGCCTGACTTATGCCCATTCTGCCATTTTAGTGACAACTGCACAGCATCCAGCAATCCTCTTTAAACTGCCTTTCCATCACTTTCCACTACTTGTTGTGGTTCTCTGTGTCTGTTTTATTGAAACTAATCAGAATGACACGTCTCACCTTTTTCAGCCCTCCTTTGTGCTGCGCTTTAGTCTCTGGCGTCAGCCATGGGAAGCAAAATGAGGTCGACCTGCATGTTTACATTAGTGCGGTGCCTCCTCCCTACTGTGGTATTGATGTGGCATTATGGGGCCTGGGACTCAAGAGGCTCAGGGTGGAAGATAGAGGAGGGAGAGGCTAAAAAGATGAGTTTTTCAGAGTGCTTAACAGAGCCAAAGTCCACAGGAGTGCAGTTTGCCCCCCTCTGAGCTTTTTGTCCGTCTTATACCAAATAGGACAGGACTGGATAAGAGTAAAAAGATTAAAGATATTTTCTTTGTGTGTGTGTATGTGTGTGACAGAGCTGGATCTAGTGGACAACAGCATCCCTACTGGTCATTCTCTGAGCTAAGAGCAGCAGCCGGCCACTGTTCATTCCCATGAAGCAAACACTATCGGGTAACTGATGTGTCCCAGTTAGACTGGCCTTGTGGTTATTCGCAGATTGATTGACGTGTTCCAGGGCAACAGTCTCTGATCATTTCCATCACAGACATTTCTTGAAGAAGTAAGGCCATGTCTTATTGGACTGAAATATTTATTCTCTTGCTATTTTGGTTGGTTTCCTATGTATTAGCGGTTCATGAACCGATGGTCTATCTTTGACTGGGTTCAATCAGTATTCAGAATAAAGACTAAATGTGCCCGGCGAAAAACAAAAAACTAAAAAGTGGCTCAGCGGAGAATGACAGGCAGAGCATCTCTTTGCACGTGTACAGAAATGTTCTATTCATGGCGTGACCTGGCTCAAAGTACTAACAAAATGAAATCATCCCATTTCAGTGACTTTTGAAGCGTTTAAAAGGATGTATGAGCGATGTTTCATGGTATTAAGTATTAACACAGAGTCTGCTGTGATGCCTCCATCTGCTCCCGGACTGACGGGACTCAAGTAAACGATAGAAACAGATGGAGAAATACACAACGCAAGCAGAAGAAAGCATTCTGCCTGTGGTGAGAAGCACATGTTAGAAATGGAAGAAATGGAAAGCATTTTGTGTAGAAGTTCTCCTAATAGCTGCCGTCAGTGCCCGGTTCCTATGCAGTAAATAATGCGTGCAAATAAAAGCAGTCTAAAAATACAGTTGAAGAAATCCCCTGAAAGAATTGTTCCATTTGTCCATTTGTTTTATTATTGATATCAGAGACAACTGTGAGCAGGGAGAGTATAGTGGATGCAGCAGGGACAGACTTGGGCCGTTAATCTCACAACAAGCCACTAGAATCTTTTTTCTTTTTTCAAAAACATGAATCCTCTGGCAGAGATGTCAGAGTGCCTTAGTTTGTAAACTGGGACAAATAGTTTTAAAAGAGTTAGTGGAAGACCAGAGTACTTTTTGACATTTTACATACCCAATTAATTTGAATGATTTAAACTGTGCATTTAAATGTGTGTACTAAATTGAAGAAAAACTTTAGGTAGAAAAAAAAAATCCTCAACTTAAATAAAAATGTAAGGTCTCTAAACGATTTCACATGAAACAGCTTAACTTTTTACAAAAAAAACAACAAAAGTTCCAAAGCAGTTTCTGCGGCCCCCTCTGTTCCCTTCATTATTTTCCTTTGACTTAACTTACCGACACTCTTGGATTTCGACCTCTCCTAATTGCACCTCCTGCACAGCTCTGACTGAGTAATAAAGCCTGCAGGCGCATGATGCCAGACGGTTGAGTGTTTACGTAGGTTTATACACGTGCAGCCCATGGTCTATCATGTTTCGCGTGCTGTGCCCAGAGTGCACGGCTCCCGGCCGACAAACGGACTGAACTCCTGTGAAATTTGTCTGTGGCAGATAACAGAAGAAGAGCCATTCATCAAACTGACACAGTCACAGTGTGTCCACATTTGAACAGCTGACGCATTATAAACTTCATCCATTGGATCCAAATATTGGACATTTCACATAGTGCTTCAGTTTATACAATGTCATACAATGAGAGCAGGAACTGGGACATGAAACAATGGCACATTTAAATTTTTTATTTTAATTGTTTTTATTTTTTTGGATTCGACATATCACCAAAACTGTATAGTTATAAATTAAAATACATTTCACATTTTTATTTTTTTCATGATATTCTTATTTTATAAGTTGTGACTGTGCTTTAACATTGTGTTATGAAATCATACTGATATGGCAATTCATAACTTATACAACTGATTCTGTTAAATGTGTTTATTATTAAAATAGAAAATACAAAGTTACAGAACATTTTATAATAATAATATGGTGTGATCAAGCTCCAAACTCTTTAATGTCCATATTTACCAAACAACTGACAAAGTGAAATAGAGAAATGAGCATTTGCAATCAATCTGTGCAGGATGGATATTTACTCTGCACACAGTCTGAAGCCCTGGAGCTGAAGAAGAAAAACATGGAGAGAAAGAGATGGGCATGTTTTGGAAAGTGACACTTTCAGCAGGATTTGTGTAGCCAAGTGACCAGTTGTGGCGGCTTTAGGAAGCCTCGTCCCACAACACTACTGTAATTTCTTGTGCTCCATCCCCGCAACTGTGCCCGCAGGCTTCATTCAAGGGTCAGGGTGTTGGGATTATCTAAGGAAAAAAAAATGAAGGGGGAAACACTGACCCCCACCGCCCTTCCCACCAACGGCCTCCATGCATAAACTTGTGCCAGCTGTTGCCTCGTGCTAAACCCTGCTTAAGAGAAACAGACCTAAAAGGCCCAATAAAGACCACAGCTCCACTGTGAGGTTATTGCGCCACCACTGAATCTGGCCAGGGCCGACAGTGCAGGGATTCAACTGCAACTGAAGCCCACACATAGGCACAAGTTTCATTTCAAATATGAGTGGCAGGATAGCGTCGGAGCGGATCAGATTCAGAACGACAAATCACTCTGACTCATAGACATGACGCACAACTCCATTTTCTCTTGACTTCTTCCACAGAACTGCAGCAAAGGCGGTTTCATAAACACTGACAATGGAGTAAGACAGTCAGATTTATGATCCAAGGGAATTTCGACATTGTAAAATTTGAAAAATAAAACAGTTCTGGAAATGATAAGAACAATCATAGAGTAGGGGGACATTGTTCCCCTCCAAAGGAGTTGAACATAGAAAAGAAATAACAAAAGGAAGGGGGTTTTCATTGTTTTGTTAGCATAAACATTGCAGTCGGGTGGCTGGACCGCTGCGGGGGTGAAAACCGACAATCTAAAAAGCGTGTGGTAGTTTAGGGGGGGTGAGCTGAAGGCCCATGTGACATGTGACATCCAAAGTTCAGGTAGGGGTTAGTGTGGCAAGAGGAGGGAGCTGCTGCTTCCACCCCGACTGTTCCGCCTCCACCACATCAGCCTCATCGCCGGCGCCAGCGCCAGTGGCATCACGGAAATGTGCATGAGCATCTCTCAACTCCCCGTGAACCCTGACGAGTCGGTTAATTTAGTCAGCAGGTCAAGAGGTTTTTAGGATAAGTTGTTTTTGTTATAATCCATAAAACACCGGGTTAAACAGAGGCCACGGTGACCTGAAGTAACCTTCGCGTGTTTGGAGAGGTGCGCAATGGATCGACATCATCACACTGTGTGTTTGATTACCCCAAAAAAACATCACTCAATATTCATTATCTTTGAATGTAAAACACGTCATGTTTATGTGTGTTTGTATGTTTACTAATTGCAAATTGAGACCACATTAGCATAATATTGAATCGTAAGAAAGAATAAGAATAGAGTACAGTATGCACAGAACCTATCATTTGCAAATTTTGTTTTAAGCTTTATTTCATGTAATATTATTGCATTTTTTTTAGGAATATTATCAGCAGAATAGTAAAAGTAATGCATTTTTTAAATTAATAAAATGCATAAATCTGGACACTTTACTTTCAAATAATTTAAAGCTAATTGATTACCTTAAAAAAATATATTTTTAAAAAATAAATGCAAAATAAAACAATCTGTGTATTATTTCAATTAAAAGGTAATGCAGAACATTTTCATTTCATCATCAAAAATAAATTAAAACTTAAAAATTTTAAATTGTTTGTTGCTATATATTATATTTCAATATAATATTTAAAATGAAAATGTAATTATTTCATATTGGCCAATGAGTAATATTTGTTTGGTAAATTTGAATCAACATCAATCAAATAATCATTTTTTTATTTGTAAAGCTCATATTCAAAAATCTTGATTTTACTTTTTTTTTAATGCTTTCAAAATGTAGTGTTTATATATGATGCAGGAGGACAACCACTGACACTAAGGGTAAATTATTCTGGCAAAGATTTCCATTTTACAATAACTAAATAAAATATTAACAATAATAACACACGGAGAAGTGCGCTGTGATGCCCGCTGTTCCCGGGACCTTTCGTCTCCCAGACCCTGGCAGCGAGACACAACACATATTATGAGATAATTAAAAAGCCTGTGGAGCGATTATAGGTTATTCTCACAAGTGGGGGGCAGCGATGGCGACTCAAAACTGCTTCAGTAATCTCCCAAACATGGAGCGCCACCATCATCCAATCACGTGGCCCGATGTGCCCATCTCCCACAGATACAAGCGGGTTCATCTGGAGTTCATAATGGTGTCCGTGGCAGAGGATCGACTGAATGTGAGGCCACGTCGAACTTTGATTTAATCATAAACTCATCCTGTGGATTACCTGTTGAGATGAATGACTCACGCACGTCACTGACTTCTTTTTGTTTGTGTCTCTCTCTGTGATGTTTCTACTACTTCAGAAAAACTAAGGAGACACGATATGTTACCCGGAACTTATTAAAAAAAACACTTTTCTGTGAGCCGCGACAAACCGAAACCCAGTTACTGAAATCCCCTTCAGAATAATCTGTGTTTGCCCTGCTTTTGCTTGTGCCGTTGGACTGGGACACTGCTGCCATCAGCAGGACTGTGAGTGAGTCCTGCACATCAAATTGGGTCCATCAATCAGGACACAAAATCCTACGTTAGGCACTACTGGTAAACTCCCAAGGGACCTCTCTTTTTCCATAATAATCCCGCCCGCCCCGTGATGTAGAAACATGTGAAGCGGCAGCAGGACGGGGGAAGTGTGCCTGTCTGTCTCGTGTATAAACTGCCATGCTTCTCTCGCATGTTCCTCATCTCCCCTGAGAGCATTAAAGGCGTAATACCTCAGAGACAACCGCCCCGCCTCCAAAACAGGCGGTGAACCCTTCACCCTGTGATTTTGTCAAGCAAGGATTGCAGCGCAGGAACTAAACCAGGCCACGATGTGTTGTCATGATATCATTACGGGACGCTTAAAGCTGTCTGATTGAATTTAGAAGTTATTTGTCTCTCAAGCGATTGTCCTTAAATGCTTTCATGCGCCACAAATTCCTTTACACAACATGTGGGGATTTGTGTCTGCATACATTTGATTGTCTCAGAGGAGCAACACCCCTCTGAAAAGTATTTCAAGACTTGTGAATATTCAGGTCGAACAGTCAGTGGTTAGCAGCAACTCAAAGTAATGTAAAATAATAAAAGCTCTGTAACAATGTAAATATAGCGTATATTATATATTAAAATATTGTAAAAGCACAACATGAACATATAAAAAAGAATGTATAGCAACATCTACTTTATTGTTTTGATTCTGATAAAGTAATGCATCATATTGGTTTTGAGGGTCATATCTAACAATGCAACACATTTGCAAAGTTAACTATCATCATGCAGCTGTCGAACACCAGGTAGCAATAGCTTGTAAAACAAATTTAAGACTACTATATACATATAAAATCTGATTTATAGAATCTCAACAGAATGTCAACAGCAGAGGAAAAATAAACAAACACATGACAAATTTAATATGAAAATATTTTATTATATTCATACTTTAATTTTCCATTAAAGTGAATGTGAAAGTTGGCTGGAAAGCAATTTTATTTATTATAAACCAAAAAAAAAAAAATCATAAGCATGAAAAAAAAAATACAGGATATAAAATGAGAAGTAAAAGTAATATAAAATAAAAAGTTAGACAGATTGTCATTCATGTCAAAATGTCATTTACAATCAATCAAAATTCAAACACTGGCAATATTTCATATATACATAAACACTTTGCAGACAAATAATATCAATAAAAGCAATAAGCACGGCACGAGCACATACGTCCAAGAACACGTTTCATCTGCACAAACGGTATCTCTACATGCGTAATAAAGGGTTAAAGGTGAAATCAACAAGCAATAACCCGACCGACCACTTTCTACAAACAAAGATGAATGATGACTCCATTATCTGACAGTACCGGCAGATATGGAAATAATTTAGTTTTGATTAGGCCAGCGAGGTATTCAATATAGCATAATGTGCTTCACTGGCTAAACTCAATAAGGCTCAATCAAGAGTCTGTGTGATATTTCGGTAATGATCTGAGCCAATGGGACTGATTGAGCAGCCATTGTCTTCATTTCAAAGCACCCTCATCATATCTGTATCAAGGAGCCTGGTCAACGAGCTCGCCACAGCACCAAGCTGTTATGTAGGTTAGCCCCACAAAAGCGCTTTAATCCAAGAGCGGAAATAAATAAATAAAGTGTTCAGAGAGAGGTGAGTGCTCGGTCAGCGCGTCTGCACAGTCCACACACTGCCACAATTGTGTCAGATCCAGCCGCAGCCATTAGGCGTGCACTGATCTAATGTGGAGCGAGTGTGCCGTCTACCGCACAAACCGGGCAGCGATGGGAAACCGCGAGCTGAGCCCACGCAGCGCTGCGTATACCTTCAATAAGGCTACACATGCAGTCATACGATCAATCAGACAAATTGACCCCGTCATCATTAATCCATGACACTGCATGTTTCACATGGAATACCTGAAATTATGACGACTCGCTTCGATGAAACATGCTAAATCAACTAAATCAACGCTAAGATTTTATGGACTGGAACAATTTATCGTCTTATCTGATGTAAAAACTGCCGACAAAGCTTTATGCCCGCCTCTCTCATTTCATATATTTAAAATCTCAACTATAATAGAATTGTTTCGGCTGTTAAAATAATGAAAGAGACTTTTGAATCGAGCCGCTACTTGTTATAAAATATAGCAACTCTGAAGTTGTTTTAATGTTTTTATGACACAATTCGGGGTCAGGGTTACAGTTACTTTAATACAAATCTGAATTGAGATAAAAAATAATGTGATCATAATTATCCATCAAAATGATGTATAATTTAAAACATTTTTTTTTTACCATTTAAATGTTCAACTTGCACATGAATTTATCCAAGGTTTTCTAAAAACATGTTCTACTTTACTTTATAATTGAGTTCTTAATTAATTTAGTAATTTAAAATGTATTAAAACTTAATGAATTTAAAACAAGCTCAAGTTCTATTCTTTATGTGGAGGAAATATAATAACTGTTCAATTAAATATATGCATTGGAATCCTAACCCGTTAACAATTAAATCATTAGTGTTAAATCAAGTTCTATTCTTTATGTGGAGGAAATATAATAACTGTTCAATTAAATATATGCATTGGAATCCTAACCCGTTAACAATTAAATCATTAGTGTTAAATGATAAACTGATCAGATTTTTTTTTTTTTTTTTTTACAATATAATTATAAAAATAAAAAACATAAACATTAACCACACTGAGCAAAACTATCACCACCATTCTTTGCAATGTGTGCTGTGTAATGATGAAATACATTTTAGAAGAGTATGACATTTTTTAAAATCCCAGAATAGACCCCTGTAAACAATAAACTTAGTCAGGTTTGTTTATTGAGAAACTTTAATTAAACTTTACCTGTCTCTTATTTGTTGCCTTTGTTAAGGCACAAGGACCTGAATTTGTGGGGAGTTGTGGCTGCTCGCTTCCTCGCCACTTTTTAAGGTCAGCGCTCCTGTGAAACTTCACTCCCCGCTCACTGGGGAAAAATGAATACCCAAGGCAAATTAAAGGAGTCCAAGGTGTTCACCTGTTGAATCTTTCTTCTGAACAAGGTTAAGAGCCCGAGGCTGTCGTTGGTATAAAGTGTGAACTTTCCTTCGTGAGAGGCCAGGACATGGAAAAGCACCGGAGGGCACCATGTCAGAGAAAATACTACTCCAGCCCTGTGATTGAAGTGTGGACTTAAAGGTGTGATGGAAAAGGGCAGAGCAGCTCTTTCTGGCAATTGCTGGATGAAATGCCACGTACACATGGCACTATGAAAGTGCATTACCTTTTTCCACGGGGCCCTTTCAACTCTTTCCAAGCCCCAGTGTAACAAAAAATACATCAGGAGGTGAGTTTGATTTGTGTGCATTTGAATGTGATTTCCCCTGCTCTCTCCATTTCTCTGTATTTCTGTTGTGGGCAACTTCTCCCATTCTTTCACTCTTTCTCTCGCTCTGGATGAACTCGCAGTGACCAGCTGCTCTCGCTCACTCGAACACCAAAGGACGAGACTTGCTTAGAACGAACCACTCAAACGGGAAAAGCAGAAATATGTCCAAGTGTGTTTTTTTTATTTGAAAAGATAAATAAATAATAGATGCAAGGTGACATTCAAGTGCGAAACGTGTACACGAGACCCAATGTCGAATCAGCTTCTTGTAGTACATATATATTCCATGTAAAATATGAATGTTGCTTGGTTTATTGCGGCCCCCATGGACATTCAAAACATGAGACACTACTATGATATATATGACAGAAGTTATTTTTTTATTTTTTTATTTTATTAATCATTTCAAGAAACCATAAATATCAAGATGCTTTTATTGGCGTAATAGATATTATTAAATAGAAGTGAATCCATGTGAGATTTTAAATTAAATCTCAGACCATGAATATGCAGCTATGTTCCTTATTAATTGTAAAAGTCATTGTAAAGTGCCAAATTAAATTGAAGTGAATGTTACGTTTTCAACATAACGTTGAAAATGCACGTCGAATCACCTTACGTAGTTCAGTTGACCTCAGTGCTATAATTTGTATAATATATATATATAATATGGACCTTGACGCGCTGAGCACTGAGTGGACAAGGCCAAACACCTGGAAAGACAGACTCCCTAGGAGACAAACGAACACAGCTTTACCTGGTTATAGCGAAAATATGAGCCTTGTTACGCATGAGAGAGAGAGAAAGACGTGCCCGTAATAATATGGCCTATAGCTGAAGGGCCACTGCACTCTCCTGCACACGCTGGCCTATATACACCCTGACTGAACTTGCTAAAATAGTGCTGCCTCTCAGGTCCTCCTGCCCTTCGTGTATCATATGTACAGTATAGTGAGTGTAAGTAGAATATAATACACTTTGTAGGATGAAAAAGCCTCCAGACGGAGCGCAAGCAGTATTTTCCAGGCTGTATGCACCCAGCTCTGCTGAAACGCGATAGTATGCAATCATATAGGTATGGCTGTAATTTTTGCTCCTGCCTGATGATAATTGCCAGCTTGGCTTGTCGGGATGCTGCACCCTGCACACAAATCCTGCCCTGCTGCAGGAAAAACAACCTTTGTGCCTCCATCACTTTTGACCCTCCCATTTATCAAACTCTCATCCCCGAGCGAGGGATTAAAACAACGGTCTGTGGACTGATCGTGGCGATAACCTGGGAAAGTGCTGAAATTCAAACGACAACGTGTGCTCGAGTCAAAGTCAGAACTCCAGCTGAGGGTTTTGGAACTGTGTTGGTCAAAGGGTCTTATATACCATATGTAAGCTAGCACCAGATTCTAGAAATAATTTAATTCACGTATTCAGAATAAGATTAAATATGAATTATTTTGAGTATATAGTCAAATATATCATATCTACACTCACACGGTGGTCAAGGTGACCAAGGGCAGTTATTGTCAAGGGCCTACTTGTTCTCTAAGAACAACCCAAACAACAGCATATTACTGAGCCCCCAATCACTGTGTGCAATGTGTGGGCCAGGTGAAAAGACCCATCTCAACTGCAAACACACGAGTCATTACCGTGTCGTCGCCTCACCACACAAGCAAAATACGACAGTAATGTACTAATAATATGGTTTTATTATTATCATACTACTGGGTGCACTGTGTACAATGCATTATATGAAGCAGACCAGCAATACACGTACAGTAACAGTACTTGAATGAATGTATATTAAAGACATGTTTAACAAATAGCAGAAACGTCTGTGGCAAAACAAATGTGACTTTGTGTCATTGACTGCAATAACGCTGATCCCCATTTTGGGTTCAACGCGTTTCATAAAGCGATCACACGCGGCACTGAAACCAAATCTGTATTAACCAATTGGTTTAGTGATTACACAAGTACAATTATTGATGTTAAAAGTACCTCACACAACACACTTATATAATAATTAGGTCACATTGATTGCCACAAACAGTTTTCATTTAAATTTACAGCCAGAAATTATACTGCATGAAGAAAAATCAATACGTACAATGACATTATTTATTATTATTTATACTAGATCATTGCTATGTCACACAAAAACCTAAAAGACCTACATACAGGTAAATAAAAGTAACATGGAAACAGTAGTTGTTAGTAGTGGTTAGTTTTTGTCAATGATTTGCAGCGCAAGCAGTGGTAGTTTGAAAAAATAAGTGCGTACTGCAATAATTTAACAACGACATAATTTATTTTCTATTTTAGTGGAAAAGAAGTAAACATTTTACCTACATTTAACAGGAACACCAGCTTCTTTGCATGCAAATGAAATTAGTATTTCTACACTGGAAAACGAAAAAAAAGCGGTGATTAATTTGAACGGACAGAAGCTAGAGGACAAACTGAAGAAATCTGGACTCCCAAGTTTCAGAGGAGAAAATAGGTCAACCGCTTCTAATGCGCGTGAACTTTTGACCTGGATGAAGTGGAACTACTGTTTGAACAAAGGACCCACGCTCTCTGCCACTTAACTCCTCCTGCTGTTATTTCGTTTGAATCTCCTTGCACATTCATTTGCTGCGTTATTTCACTTTTAAGTATTTCGGAGCAGCTACTTCTAAAACAGCACGCCATAAGAAGCTGCTGAGTGCGGAGATGTTAAAAGATGAATTGGCGAAGAGCGCGTGAGATACTGTATTTTTTTTTTACTGCAGCAGGAGTTGTTAGAGTTGAGCTCTAATTGGATTTCTTTTAATTCTTAATTGTGCTGAAATCTCTCCATCTACCGCGCTGTCTGGGCTGTCACAACAGAAAGAGGCTTACGCTCTTTCCTCCCCTTTTTTTTTCCGTGCCTGTTTACGTCACGTCTTTACGCCACTGCTGACCTCATTTCTGTCTGCAGCAAACCTCCATTTAATAAGGCCGAGCGGCTGCTGCACTTACACAAGGAACAAGATGGCGGCATACGGTACCTTGCGTGTCACTCATCCCTTGCATCCCTTCTTTCCTTAAAACAAAGACTGAGCCGTGTCGATGCTGATGTTCTGTATGGTTAAAAGCTGGTAGACATTTCTCGGACTCTTTTCCCTCCGCAAAGGAGATTTTTGGCAAATTCCCGTCCCGATGTCGGTAACTTTAAAGTCTACGAATGAAACCGTTGTCTTGCTGCATGTCCCTCTCCTGTGTTTGCCTCGCTGTTTGCTTTTTGGAAAACTACTTGGAGCCCTTGCTCTCTCTCTCTCGCTCTCTCTCTCTCTCTCTCTCTCTCTCTGTGGCGGAGCTCATAATATCACATTGCACAGCCGGTCTTGGCCAAATGTGAATTTTATACTCTAGTGAACACAGGCTTTACACTTTCATTAGCTCAAATTCTCCTCAGCAGTGCAAATGCCATGTCGCTGGTTGAAGCAGGGGGGTGGGGGGCAACTTGCTGACTGAGCCTGATGGGATGGCGGATTGGGGGGAGGTGGGGGTGCGATGATGAGGAAAAAGAGCTTCCGGAAAAGTATTTGCCTGGAGGTGTGGGCCACATCCAACCCACTCTTGAGGACGACGCTAAAATAAAAGTGCCTCATCGAGCACATATTGCTGGCGTCCAAACCTTAGAAGACTAAAAACACAAACAAAGTCCAACCCAGGTTTTATTTTTCCAAACATGCAATAGCTATATCCCTTTAAATAGTTCCATCATTTGGTCATGCAGCCTTCCAAAGTAAATATACCTTTTAAAAATGTGTTACTTTCATTCAAATATGGCAGTTTAAGCATTAATGTGCATCCTCAGAGACACGCTGGGCCCTAGAAATGACACTTTTAACACTTCCCTGGTCTAGATGACCATTCAAAGCACTTCACAGTAGAGTTTGCCATTCCCCATTCACACACACATTCATACAGTGCATCTGTAATATATATATAATATATATATATATATACACACACACACACCCACGAGGTGTGTTTTATAAAATCCACTTCTTCACAGCATTGCTTTTTATATTTCCTAATCCTAAATCCATTTGTTGTTTTCTCACTTCTTTTCTTACTGACGTATTCTGTAGGAGAAAATGAATCACAAAAGTGCAGTGTGCATGTGTGCACAGGCAAATGAATGGGGGGGGGGGCGATGGGACGAAAATTGTTTGTGTCAGTGCTCCCCCTGAGAGATGAAAGCAAATGCTGGCTGTGTCTTAAGCTATTAGGGTAAGGAATGGTGTTTGGCCTAACGCCCCCCCCCCCACTCCCCACCAACCCCACCCCTCTCTGCCAGACACGGATGGACAGAAAATACTGCCTCACACAAAGCTGCCCTTCTCACATGAGAGAATTTACTTTCACTCGGGCTCTGCGAAAGTGCAGCGTTAGGTATTTCTGTGACTTTTGCCCCGCTGTGTTTCCAATTATGTGCTAGCTGGACTGTGGCGGCGTGAGCTGATCTAACAAGACGGTGGCATCTCCACCGGCTCGGACGGGCTGCTGGGTGACTGCACAGAGTTGTCATCAACTTGTCAATACTCGTCTCCTGCACGCACTTATTTTGAAACCCACCCTTGTGTTTTGGGAGAGCGGGTCTCGGTCCACGTGAAGGATTAAGTCCACGGCCAACGGGGACGACACAAATACAGGCCACTTCCTCTTTGAGGTCTGTATCTTTGAGTTTTATTTTTCTCCACGCGCTAAAGAAGGGCGGGTTCACTCAGAGGGCAGCGATTCCAGTTTTGAATGGAGCAAAAATGGAAACATCTTCAGGGCACACTCCGACTTGTCCGCCTCATTTTCTTCAAGCGGACCCAATGAGTGTGGCTGCGCCATTCTCATGACACTATTGGCTTTTTCTTTTCTGCTAACTCCCTCTCTATTTCCACATCTCCATCCCATTCCTCCGCTCCCTCCCTCTATCCCAGCCCTGCCAGGTCAGGTTTGGCATACAGAGACACCCCCCCACCCCCTCCCTCCTCCCCTCCCGCAGCACACACACACACACATACACACATTGTCCATTGTCAGCAGCGCCCAAAGCAGATTTGCTCTTTAAACTAATGGCCCGTTATGTGAAACAGACCTGATTACTGCCTGACAGAAGGAATTAAGGCCGTACAGAGCCAAACAAGTGTGCCAGCATCCATGACCTGGCACAACCACTTAGGCTGAATTTTATTTATACTGCGGCCCGTAAACATGTATTTGATAAAATGGGGGGAAAAAGAAAACAGAAAGATGTACTCCTTGAAACATATTTGACTTTGGCCGTATGTCATATTGATTTGACTTTTTCTAAGAGATTGCAAGTAATTTATCAAATTAGTTATGTGAAAGAGGAGGTGGATTGTCTCATAAAACTAGACAGTTATAGTTCCATAACCGCTGAGGAGAGTGAATATGTATTTTTTCCTCCCAAAGCCAATCTTGTTAATCTGTAAATACGGGCAAAAAGGACATTTTGGGTTGCTTTAGTCCATTTTAAAAAATGGATATGTGAGTTTCCAAAGGCAACCTTTCAGGTTTGAATGAAAGGATTTTGTTTTGAAAATGAGGCTCCAACCTCTCAGATAATTATATTGATTCAGTCTGTGTCGATGATTAGAATTTTGCCATCCCTATAGTAATTGACTGAATGTTTTGACTTTGATACGTTTCTGTATTATCTTGGTTTAAGAGGGAATTGCATCACTCTAACATTAGTTGAACACCAATGCATAAAATTGGATAAAAATTCCAAATAAGTTATTATTAAAACAATGAAAATTTAAATCCAGTTTTGTAATTTTGAAAAATGTGCCCTGCAGGGAAACATATTTAATTGTTACATGCTTCCATTAATATTAAAGGCTGCATGACTCAAATGCCTTCTTGTTTTCTTCATTTGCTCCATTAATTGTTCTTGTAAAAATGCAAAATCCAATTATCCAAATATTTAAAAAGCTGAATTTATTTAAAAAGCTGAATTTATTTAAACGCGGACATGCAGAAAAAGCAGGTCTTTAATACGCTGTGAAAAACCTTTGAAAGAATGGTTTTCTGCTTTGGGTCAGAACACCTACAGTATACACGTTTAATTAATAAATGTCTGTTTAACCTTGAACTCTCTGTAGTGCATAGATATATATATATATGTAGGCATATATAATGTATTTAGCTATGTTTCTTTCCACACCAATTAAAGTAATTGCTTGTTAACTTAGGAGCACTATGTATATAAAAAACAAAATTGGTCATAGTTTTCTTTGCTACTTGTCAATTATCAAAATATAAATTATATGTACATTTATATTAATAATTAATTTTACAATGTGTTGTACCACAGTCAGTATTTTCATACATGCTGTGGGGTACTGTAACCGGGACTGTATTACTAATACAAACTGTTTCCAGTGACAGTTTTGTGGTAATTGCAGCAGAGTTCAGATTATTAATTCACAGCGTCACTATCAAAGGAGCGTCTGCTCTGCCGTGCACGGGTGCGCTGAACTGGGACTGTTCCATCACGTTACGCAAACAGAAACTTTTTCATCACCGAGTTCATAAAGTCAGTGATGTAAAATTTACATTTAAACATTAAAGATTTAAAAGTCCCCTGACATGCATTTGATCCTTAATCCAAAAGAAAAACCCTGGAACTCTGCTCAGACTGTAAGGAACTAAACTGTAGACTCCTGGATGCTAATCAACTCAGACTTTGCATAAATAGGCTGCTATTATTTGTAAAGTAGCTCACTGGTAAATGTGAAAATGTGCAGGATTAATTGTGTTATTCTCTAAACTGTGGAATAATCATAACGATGAAGAAAGAAGGGGAAGTCGACTTGCTTTTTTATGTAGACTGTGAATTTGATTTTAAAGTACTGCTGCTCAGAATATACAAACTGACAGTATCACTACAACAGCAGCACAATGTTGCCATGTCACATGAGCTGGCTGTTGTGTGTGTGTGTGTGTGTGTGTGTGTGTGTGTGTGTGTGTACTTGTGCACAGATGGAATTTTGGCCTGCTGTGGGACTGATGGGAAGTCCCCATGGGTGGAATTGCTACACATTGAAGAGTTGAGTTGTGGGTCACATGCTGTCGCTCCCCATCCATCAGCTCACATCCACCCTGTTAGCGGGAGGATGGAGGAGTGCTTCACACAAAAAAAGAAAAAAGAAAAGAGGAGAGGAGAAAGAAGGTTGGGCAAATTTGGGCACAGAGACAGGTCATGTGACCAGAAAGGTCCAACCACGGCGCGCTGACCTCACGGATCTGTAGGTGTTGAAGTGGAAGTGATGTGACTTTGTGGTGACTCGCACCGACAGACGCAATATTTTGGACTTCCTGAAACATGCATGAGTGCGCCGGTAATGTACATACAGTAAATCCATGTCGGTAGCACACGTAAGCGTGTGCACAATTCACATACAAAGAAGACAATGGGACATAAGAAGTGAGTGAGTTTGGACGTTGAACTAAAAGCAGCAGGAGGGAACGTGAGAAAATAGGAGAAATATGACAATAGAGTTCATTTTAACTGCATATAGAGATAACATGTTACAGTAGATAAGGCTGGACCTTTGATTTAAAGGCTGCTAATTGCCTTTTTTGCATTTTTCTACATTTCATTTTTCATTAAGAAACGGCAGCTTCTGTTACCCCCGTTGGCTCGCTGCTCGAAAAGCCCCGGGGCAACGTGAGCCAAGTCTACCTCAGTGAAATTGTTCTGGTATAAAAATATTCCAGCTTCGCTCTCACATTTTATTTGCTTACATACCGAGCTTTTGCATCCGCGATGATTGTGCTTTCACAGGAGGATTTTGTTATACTCAGCGGTGGAGGGAGCACCGGCTTAAGAAAACACGAGCGCGCACACAGACGTAACACGAGCAAATTAGGAAAACATCTTCATTAATTTGACAACATAAATGCTGCGAAAACACAAAACACACAAACACGGAATGGTGCTGCTTGTAGCGCAGATGACATGCCAGCTTCCAGGGAACACTAACAATTTGATGATTGCATCTTTGCCCAAGATTACTACACATTTTTTTTTAACTGGAACACAGAAACTAAGGATGAATGAGTGGAACAACACAGGTGATGTTGCTGGATGGATCAGTTACTCTATCAATTCATCAGCATATCAGTTACTAGATGATGGAACGCAGAGATTCTGAATGTACATATTGAAGTTCAAACACTTTGTGTTATAATTGTCATTCCCTGTCATTGTCTTCAGTGGCCTTCCAGAGTGCGATCAATGGAGCTGGGGGAATCAATACACTAAGTTTTCTGAGCCAAGGTACATATTCTGTCCAAAGTCATCTGATATGGGCAGCGTCCAGCAGAATGTGCAAGAAGGGCTTTGTGCTTCCAGAGAGTACACACACACACACACACACACACACACACAATGGCAACTTGACTTTTACTACTTTGTGGAAGAAAATAATTTGGATTTGAGTCCCTGTTGCAGCCTCGTAAGTCTACTGTCCAATTTATTATCTTGCACACAAATCAGGTTTTAATAATGACACATCAGATTAACAAGCACATGGAATAAACAGCATGTAAATGATCCCACTCATTAGGCATTATATTGATTTTATCAGCCACACTAATACGATTAGAACAGTAATTGTATAGTAATTGAATATTTCCCACCAGAGCACAGAACCGTCTGACGATGTGATGCTGCTTGTGGTTACACAAATAAAACAGCTTTTTATTGGGAAAGGATTCTGAGCATTGGCAACAGCATTCACCAGAACAAATCATGTAACACGATCAAAGGCGTCAGAGCTGGAGATCCATTACTCGATTGATGTCGTGGGGATATCAGGGTTATCTCCGCTCGTTACCATTTCTTTTCAAGTCACTGTTCCAAAGTGGAAATGTACGGCTTTGAAAGAGACATGAGTGTTTTGAAAGCTGTGGGGAAAGCATGGAAGATTTGATTTGAGTTGTAGGATTTAGTACTTTTGTTGGAGCTTGACCAATACTCGAGCCTTAAAATCAGATTACCTTGTGCTCTGCTGCTGTGTGTGTGTCTGTGTGCCCGGAATGCAGAGATTGCCAGCGTGTCTCTTTAAATGCATCCTGTGACGAGGTACAGTCACATCGCGGGCAGCGTCAAATGTGTCGGGGCAAGACACTGTGCTTGTCTGCCAGCGGCTCGGTGTGTCTGACTGGTGTAGCACGGAGTTAAAGACCGGGGTCGCCCAGGAGTCCCAATCAGACACTAATCACACCTCAAGTCCCGCTGTTGGACGTGATACAGCACGGCCTCTGAATTTCCAGCCACAAACATCACAGTTTCCAGGCTCAGCCGGTGAGAGGGATCCAGGAAAATGCCCCGAAAATTCTGAGCAGCGCTCTGTTTATGGGTTATGAACAGTTTAACAGTTGAGCCTGAAATTCCCCACTGCTCTGAAATATCATTATTTCAGTGACGCACTGTGTTATTACTCCAAACTTTTCATTAGTCTCAACGTGTTTCATTTACTGGGATTTTTCATCCACGTAATATCCTCATGTACTCTAATCTGACCAGGCCACTCTGAAATATAATGAGAGTAAATGGGGTATGCTGTGCAAACAAAATTGGATAGTTAGACCTCACCTACCACCTTCCCCGAGCTCCCCTGTGGCTCCTTCTTTATTAATGACTGCATATTATGATCATTAAATCGGAAATTAGGCTCACACAGTTTGAGACTGGAGTGAACATTTTGTGGTTGGAAGTCACTGTGTACGTTGTGTGACAGCCTGAAAGTGTAGGGTGAGACTTACAGAACACAGGTAGAACCAGAGGCAGCATTCCAAACCACTCTGCAAACAAACGTGCGGTGCGTGCGCGGGACACCTCGGCTGCTACTGACGTCTGCGTGATCTGTTCTGTCACTGTGCTTCTTCCGTGACAATGAGTCAATGCAAAGGAGTGTTCATGTTCCGTTTCAAGCATCCAGCAAACGCGAGCGTTCCCTGGGCTCCCAGGGCTTCATCTGCCGAGGAGCTGGCTCAGCGAAGGACAGGACTGAAGGCCCAGCGCTCTTCACTTGCACTGGGAGAGCTTTTTACCCCAGCTAATCCAGGCTGGACCGATATGAAATGAATAATATCAACGAGAGACACCCGTTAATTTGTTATATCTGCATACTACAAAATAATTAATGTGAATGAATAATACAATAACCAGGAGCAACGAGGATGTAATATTTAAATACATATAAATGGATTCTGGTTTTATAGAGCTTTTACAACTACTTCATTTCACATTCAGATGCTGTTGTGTGTTGTGTCAAACCACCGAGACTAAACAGCAGGATGCAACTGTGTTGAGCCGTGGCTCCACGTCGGTCTGCCTTTTAAATTCTTTGATGCTGCATAATTACTTATTTATTACATTAAGAAGCTGTAGCACAGTGGATGTGTCCATTGTGGGCACGATGAAGGAGTGGCTCAATAATGAATGCAGCTGTAAAGGTTGATAAGGTATAGAGAGCAGAGTATGGCCATACCTGAGAAACACAACAAGTTACTGCATTAGTGTACTGGTCTACATAGTCCGTTCTTGCATTCAACGAAACACAGCAGTCATGAGAGAAACCCACGTAGCAGCTCCAAGGCAGACAAGCTCCCTTTGTGAACAGATGCCTGGGAGACACAACAGATCAGCAGCACAGCCGCGAAGCAGCGCTCACGCAGCCCGTGTGGCCCGGGCGTGATTAAGCTTCAGAGCCAGCGATCAAACTACCGGCCTTCTGGAACAAGCGGACAAGAATCTAGCCTCTGATCCATCACTGCTCATGCACACATAGTCAATTATAAAGGGAATATGGGTAATCTGGATTTTTCTGTTTTGCACATTAGATCTACGTATTGTAGCTTTCTAAAGTCTGTTTGATGTTCTCTAATCACTAAGCTGTCATTCTTACTAGAGGAGGCACGGCACAGCTTTTCATGCACTTTATGCCAACAAAGAAATTCTGCCTGAATTGGATTAACTGGGACACTTGTATGAGGCTTTAAAAGAAGCCTCAGCCACCTTGCTTCATGCATGTAGCTCTCATATTACACATTTTAAAAAGCATTATGAAAATTTACTGAGAGCGTTTATCTTATTCACAGAAAGGTCACTCATCCATATTTATACAGCGTACACCTAAGAGAAAAGCGTTGCCGTGCTCCGCCTGCTGCACTGTGATGGAGCGCAGAGCTTTCATTTTATGTGGAGTAAAATTATTTCACAACAGGGTGACAGAATGACTTTAATGACTCTGAACTTTCTAAGCATTCTGTAGAGCTGTTTCTGTGGAACGGATGGTCAAGGACGATGGCACAATGCTCTGTGGTTTCCTTCACTAGAAAAAAAGGTGTCACATTTCTAAAATGACCTCGCCGTCAGTGTGTGGCATTTAGAAATCAGCGCGCTAAATATTGTCGGCGATCATGACACGACTAAACGAGCCAGTGGACTGACTTTGGTTCGGTCACTGTGGTTTCCTCACTTTCAGTCTATGCTCATTGGAAACAGAGCAGAGCAAATATTATTCTTGTTTAGGTAGAACAACGATCTGCGTCTGGCCTATCCAAAGCCAGACTTGTGTTTAGAACATGACGTGAGATCATTCATGAAGACAAAAAGCCTCTCAGGAATGAGAAAATAATGAAAGAATGATGTGCAAACAAGTGCGTCTCGTTAGAGGAGATGTGGTCGCGGTGATGAAAAGACAAATCCTGTGTCAAAGCTGGGATGACGTGCACAGACGGAGACTCTTGGATAAAGTTCAATGCTCCTCAGTCGAGTTTCTGTTGCACAAAGGGTTACCAGTTTAAGAGCTCACTCAGAATAGTTAGCGAACGCAGCCTGAACAGACAAATTGTGCATTGAAGCTCTGTGACATCTGAATCTGCTGGTTGAGTTCGCAAACCTCCCTGGGCCTTTGGCAAGACGTTTACGGACCTAGGAAGTAAACAGACGGGACTGAACATATTTGCTGCACCATTACTGCAGAACCAGCTGAGGAGCCTGACAACCAGTCATCACTGCCATCTGACATCAGACGCCTCTCCGCAGAGAGGCAGTTCCAGCCGTCACATCAGAGATATATGTGGTCAATAACTGTGGTTTATGCTCTCGGATGATGTTGTAAAAATTAAGACAAATGAAAGCATGCAAGAAAACTTTGCTGTCTTTTCACCATAGTGTTGACGGATGCTTCCTTGCCACCCGCTGGCCGTGCTGTTCAGTCTGAACCTACGAGCTGAACCATATATTGTACGATCATATGTTTTCACAAGGATCGTACGTGGCTCTTCGTCTGGTCTGGTTTGTCATATGCTCAGCTGTGATGTCTTGCTGGGAGCAATCTGCGACCGACTCACTGCTGAGGATGATGAATCAGCTCCACGTTTAAACACCGAGTTAAACATTTTGTGCTTATAAGTTATTCTGGACAGCGAATATTCGTTCAGTGTAACATGACGTATAAAAAAGGGTTAGGACAGTTTCATAACTGTGCTCTTGTAAATCTGGGTTCCCCCCTGACAGAATGATGTAAATGCACTCCTCATGCCATCTGGATTCGTCTTTAAGGTTCCTCACTGCAGCATTAATAGCATGAAGTTGGTCATCTTCCTTGTATGAAACACTATATAATTCATGCAAATTATCCTGGACATCTCCGGGCGTGCAATAACAATTAAACCCTTCTTAAACCAAATGGATGGACTGTAAAAGATCATATTCAAATTAGTTAATACTCTGCCTGGTGCTGTACTCTCTGTAGAAGAGCGTTGCTCTCATTTGCAAGAAAAGAAACACATTCTCTAATGCACACAAGCCACTGTGGGTCCAGAGTTGCTACCTAAAGTCAAATCACAAAAAACAATGACACACAGGTATAATACCATGTACTCTTTTGCTCCTGACCTGCACCTGTGATTCACTCAGACTTTTGATTTCAAAGTGCTCATTTTACACCCTCTTCTGCATCTGCCTCTATGAGTTTGTTTACATTAAGGGCTATTATTTGTAGAATGTTCACAGCACATACCTGTCTCAGTGGATGACAGATAAGATGGAAACAAACATTTTCCAAACCTGACAAGCCAAACTCAGCAGCACTCGTCTTTCAGTGAGACTTTGCTGGCAGATGGAAAGCTGTTGTTGCCAGGGCCTGTGTGTGTATGTACAACTTGTTCCACCCTGAATGATGTACAGCGGCACTATCACAGTTTAAAGTCACCAGATATAAATCTCACCCAATTTAAATGAAAAAACCTCTTCAAACTCTTATCTGTAATTCTTCCAGATAGCAGTGATCCTGCAGAGATAACACGTACGGAGTCATTACGCGAATGAAAAAAAAAAAAAAAAAGATGACTTTGATTTCACTGGTGACAGGAAGAAGTATGGCTCACGTCAGTGTTTGCCACCAGTGGGGCTGCTGCTTCCACACAAGCACAGAGATAAGGCATGCAGGAATAAAACGGGAAAACAGATAATTATCTCAACCCCCTTCTTTGCCTTGCTTGGTTGAACCTGCTTCATAGTTCAAGTCATTGATGTAGTTCCTGTTTCCTCATTCATTCTTCTACCTGTGACCTTTGTCATTCAAACCTGTGCGAATGCTGTCTTATTTTTTTAAAGAGAGAATACATTCTCACTTCCGGGTACTGTCTGCGAAGGACCTGAGGTTATGGTTAAATCCTAAGGCCCCTTGCTCCAACAAAAGCTTCTGGTTTGAAATGATCAGCTTGGCTGAGGCAGCAGTAGATATGCAGATATTGAGAAATGTTCTCAAGGCTCTCATGAGGGCAGTGAAAGGATGTATCTGCTTCTGGTCTGTCCGTCTCTATTTACAGATACAACCAAGTGAGGCCAAGCAAATAAACAACCCAGAAAAAAAAAGACGTAGAAAAAATAATTTATCCACCTTGTGCGTTGCATTTGACTTTCCAACAACATTAAATAGATGCATTGGTCAGCCAATGTAAACCTCTGCAGAACTTCTTTTTTGTCCTTTCTCTGTCATTGTGGCCTGCCCGCTAGAAAGGGAAAAATATCATTATTTTGGGAAGGCTTAAGCAAGTCTGGCTGCCGTCTCCAGAGTGGCCCTAAGGCCAGTTCTCTCACATCTTGAAGTTGGTCTCACAGACACATTGTTTAAATCATGACTCCAGTTGGGCTCCGCTAATATTAATGTGACATTTCTCTCATGTAAACACCTCTCCTGTTTCAAACAGCATCAGTAACATACTCTTCATCTTTCGAACGTAATGCAGAACGAGTGCAGTCCTCTTTGTGAACATGCTGGTGTAGAATGGCCTGTTTGCTTGGCCTGTGGTAACGCTGATGATTTCTGTCTGTCAGCCTGTGGTGCTGAGTGAAGTTAGAAAAGCAGTTCGACCCAAATCAAGTAGTATAACTAGTTGGATTCAACAGAATGCTTTTCTTTAATCTTTAATATTGTCCACATGTGTGGCGTGTTTATCCTTTTCAAAGTATACTGTTACACACATAACATGCTGGCTATTTCAGAGATTTTTTGGCAACCAGATCATTCCAAGTTCACAACTTTGAGAAATAAAATTTCAAATACGCAGCTCAATAAAAAAGTACTACAGCAACAAAAACAACACTGCGCCTTTAATTTGAAGGCAACTTGTCAAACAGGAAGTGATTATATCAATGTTGTTGCCCTGCCCTGGTGCTATTGTCTGTTTATCAGAAGAAGAAGATTCAGCGGGGTTCACTGTCTGACTGTTAATGCACACTGCAGCCCCGAACAACACACACACACACACACACACACACACACACACAAACACACACTTACTGCTACGGAGCGCTTAATATTGAATGGGTTGCGTGTCCAAATTACACCACAGATAGACAGACTGAAAGCCATTTTTGGAATGAGTTGCTAGATTACCCCAGGCCATCTGCACAGAGGACACAGACCCTCGATGGGAGACTAGCTACAGTAAGTACTTGGTGTCAGTTTGAATCATTGCAAATGTGTCAAAATGGTAAAATCCTGAATTCTGCATTTGTATCCAACCGCTCACCTTTGAACATCATACGTTTTGAATTTATAACCATTTCGGGAAACTGTTTCATTTTCCATGTGCAGTTAAAGCATCTCAAAGGCTCCTTGGCAAGACGTCTTTAAGGGCAAGTTTAAGGTGCGTACCTCCAAACCTCAGCTAGTTTGGAAGTGAATCCAGAGCCAGTGTGCAGTTACACAACAATGATGTGGAAACAGTGTTCCTGTAGAATCAGAGCGGAGCCAAGAGACTCGCCCTCTGCCAGAAGCAACAACATTTAGAGCAGGGGTGGGAGAAAGTTTTTTCCCATGAAGGGCCATTTGATTTTTTATAATATCCTTTAAGGGACATAATAAATTACATACCACATATATCAAACACATTATTTTTCTTTCTGATGAAGAATTTCCTCCTTCACATTAAAATGACGAGTTGGTTGATATTTGTTAAGTAAGGAATATATGATGTTCCTTCACAGGCAGCACGAATGCTTAAAAACAATTTGACTTTGTCTGGCTCCAGCAGCTCGGCTCATTTGCAAATGTTCCGTCTGATGGAGGTTTCAGCTGCTGTGCCATGAGCTCACTGCAAAACTTCCCTGTGTCGCATTGATAAATGATGACACCTCCAGTTTTTTGCTACAGTTTCCAGCAGTAATGAAACTGAGATCTAAGCACATCCCCACAAATTTGACACAGGATTTGATTTTATTGCAACAAAAAATATGTAGCACACGATTTGTGATATGCACTTTTACAATCAGAATCATTCTGATGCACGGAAATACCAAATAAGAGTAAACAGAGGCTCTTCACCAGTCTGCTGCAGTTTATTTTGATGGATGTATTAAAAAACAAACCAAGACATTATTGAACCCACATTAAATTATATAGGACAGTCCACATAAACAGAGTCTCCTGTCATGGTTTGTTGCTGGTCTGCTTAATCAGCTGCCAATACTACCAGTAACATGATTGATTGGGGCCAGTGCAAGATTTCTCTTTTTTACTTATCATGCCCCTGTGCACAATTATTGTGCATGGATTGCTTGTCAGATTAATGATCCTCAGCGACCTGCTACTGGAGGACTACTCCTGACAGCACATTCTCCTCACAAGCCTCTCCAATCATTTCTGTTGTGTGTGTGAATGCTGACTGTCATGGAGAACATACAGTAAAGACCCCCACCCCCCACCCCCTTGTGTGTGAAGCACACACCTTTGGGATGCAGGTTATGTGCATCAGAAATGTATACTAACGTTTAGAGAGCACTATCCCACTCTGTTGGGGATAACTTGAATTCAGATTTAAAAATATTGATCATAAAATGTTTAATATTTAATATAAGCTGACTGTGCACTGAACAGACAAAACATTATTAAAGGTAACTGGTATAAATAGAAGTCACCTATATCCCTAACTCTGTTAATGTAGGGAAAAGAGAAGGAAAAATACCTGCGATACACACTACGCAGACTGCTAATAGAGTATGTAAATGAATAGTATCACTCTCAAATACTGCGTCTGTCACTCAGTCACTGACAGCACCTCGGATGATGCAGGGGCACATCGCAGTACTTTACACTGGATTTAGATGGGTAACTGCACATGTGCATTTATCCACCTGTGTAATAGATGCACATTAGCTTGTGCACATATGAGCTTGTAACGAATTGACAGAAGTCTGGTTTCGAGATAAGGTGGACCAGGTGAACCGTGCTGTTTGCAGAAGAGCCTCCTGGGCTCAGCAGGCTCTCACCTCACATGACTCCACTCTCTCTCGCCGCCTCTCACCCTCTCTGAGTTCAGTCCAAGTCATCATTTTTGCATTTTCACGTTAAAGGGACACACCACCTTTTTGCTTTTCAGTTCTCTACCACAGGAGTTGGTCCTGAGACTCTTGATGGCTTCACTGACTCCGCAGGAGTTTTATAAAAATCTTCAGTCGCAATGATATCAGGATTTTGTTAGTAGCCCCCATAGATTGACACCATGAGAATAAACATGAGAATATCTTGGGTTCTGATTTATTTTCAGTCTCCTACAAACCCCCATCTCCATGGAACTGCAAAGCCATATTACTGAAGTAGCAGTGTTCAACCTTATAGTACCTTTGCTAATTTTAACAAAAGTTAATTAAGCATTCAGAAAAAAGAAGGAACCTACAACTCTGTTTTCCGTCTTCATAAAGAGGGAAGCGAACCAGAGGCAACCCCTCTGAAAATAGCAGCAGAAACTTATCCGTGCACATCTTCCAGAATACAGGTAATCAGTCTTTCATGTACAGTAATCTCTTAGTACCCTGTTAAATCAGCACCAAGCCCGGGAGAAGACTAACGTAGTGGAACAAATTAATAGCTGCCTCCAAAACTCACACAACTATTTACGACTGAATCGAAAGGAAACAATTAAATATTGTCAACGTTTTACCCAAGTGACGACTAGGGACATGAGAGAAAACAGTATGAGAGGACGAAGGAATTGCATGACATACAAATCAAAGAAGCTGGAAGCCTTTCAATCAGTGCTGGAGGAAGGATTTACATTTGCACAATATGAAGAAAAAAAAAACATAAACTTAATTTCTACTTAAGTTGAAACATTCAGAGGTATGTTTAGGCACAGGTAGCCACCTTCCAGTTGAGTGTTTATGTAGGGAAACATATAAGGTGTCAAACTATTCATCTTCTCATCCAAAGGCCACATGGGCAGGCTGTGCACAACCTATAGGTCACATGACATGTATTATTATGTTGTGGATGAGAGAGTGGGGGTCAGGAGTCAGACCCACTGATGCCACAGTTTACCCCGCTACCATAAAACACCATCCTCTGAGAAAATTGCTGTTGAGGAGTTCCAGGGTTTAGAGTTTATTTTCAGTCAACTTAACCGCACCTTTAAAAGGTTTAAAAGGTTTTTTTTTTTGTCCCTGTGCTTTTTTGCTAATCTCTTTCTACGTGTCCCTTCGTCACATACAGCTTCATGATGATTGTTCTACAAATAGAAAATGCCACTGTGAGAGCAGCCAGCACAAACAGGGATGAAACATCCATCATGCTCTCTTGTCACATGCCCCCACAGCTGTTGCACAGAAATGGAACGAGCTCGCTGAGTTCCCGTCTGCAGAGTCCCTATAAATGATGAAAGCTGGTGATTACTGTCCAAACTGAAGACATTTCTGTGACAGTGAGCAGTCTGGTCACTTGTTAATTAAAACAAGGAGATTCAGGCTGATCAGAGCAGTTTAAAGACTGATTTGGCTACTGAGTGTTGTATAATATTTGATATTAAATCATCATTTAAATATCTTTCCCATGTATATATATAGTGTTGTATCTTACTGTTACATTTCCAAAATCTGTCTACATCTTGGACAAGATTTTCAGATTCTGATTTAAAGGTTCAGTCTGTAGAATTTAGTGACATCTAGTGGTGGGGTTGCATGTTGCAGCTGAATGTGACTCACTTCATGGGCTTCAGTTCTCAAAAAAAGATGTTAAATTGTCCAGTTTGGGCTACTGTATAAAAACATGCTGACCTCCGTAGAGAATGCAAATGTAAAGTGTTTTGATATAAATGGGTTAAAGAACACAAACATGTGTACAATTTAGATAAAACACAGCGGTGAAAACATCACTGGGATTGTTTTATATCCAATGTCAGCCTATAGCTCCCTTACGCCCAAATCTTACACACTGGCCTTTAAAGCAGTGTATTTCAGTGCACAGTGTTTCATTACTGGTGACAGATGTGTAACTATTGGAGATAAAGCTTTAGTTTTCTGCATAGTGGAAAGTTATATCATCAGCTTAGTGTTCTATGTAAAGCCTCCCTTCAAAAGATTTGCCTGTTGTCTTTGCAAAACTTCTTCACTGAACTTTGAGTCACAGATACAGCTCCTCCTTACATGTCCATCATGCTTGCCTGGCTCTTGGAAGTGCAGCTCAGAGGCATTCATGGTCTGTGTTCTTCAAACTGCTTTCAGAGGAGATTACAGTTAGAGGTCCTGGCACCGTGACGACAGTGGTATCCATATAGCTTTCACTGTTTTGATTGAAGTCTAATTAATTTCTTATGAGCCTGAGTGCTGCGCTTCATGGGAGAGGGGAGGGGAGGAGGGGGGGCTTTTGAATTCAAAGGAATTCAATGTTCAAAATGAAACACAAATGGCATATTTCTTCTAAAAGATAACATTTTACTAATTTCCTATTAAACGATATAAACAGTAATATTAGTTTATTATCTCACATTAGTCTCATGTGTCTAATATTTCCTTTACAATTTTCATACAAACATTACATTTTTTTGAATGTTTAAAAAGCGTAATTGGATGGATATAAGGTGAAAACAAGGCCTGCTGTTGTGGCTGTGAAAGGTGACCTTTGCAGTGTCCAATTTAGACTTTGTTCTGAATAATTATTCAACATGCTCACATTGTTTTTTGTTTTGCTTGAATTTCAAATGTGTGTGTGTATGTGTGTGGTAATGAGACCCTTCTGTCATGACTGCATAGTGCATGAGGACTGACTGTGACTCTGAATTGTCTATATCTCAGCAGACCTTTTAAGTGGTTGTACTGTTTCCAAAATGTGGTTACCAAGATCAGTAATAGCAACTTGTACATTCTACCAATAGATGGCCATGTAAATTATCGTTGGGGAAATATGTGGACCGCCTAGTGTAGTGTTTTCACTTGTTTGTTTATTTTATTTTTTGGCGAAGAGTGCAATCATTTACTTTTTTTTTTTTTTTTTTTTTACATGAGACAACTGACATACAGTCCACATCATTAAAATCTCAGCACAGAGACTGCTCCTGAGAAAAAAAATATTATAATGACTGGCAAAATATCTTTCTTTGGTTTCATACAGAATGGAGGACACCGGTGTAGCATCAGAGGACAAACGCCTGCAGGAAGGATCACAGAAGCAGCGAGGCGTCTGGAAGAAAGGCTCTGAACAGTCAACACAAAGGCCGACGCTGCCAGAAACACTCACACAGACGTTGCTGATGGAACCTGCAGATGTGTTGACTGTCGGCCTTCGGACGTAAAAAAAAAAAAAAAAAACTGTTGTGGTGTCCAGATCAAATTGCATTACTCATTAGCGTGGCAGTGCCAGGGTTCCCTTTTCATGGCAGGGCAGGGCCATTGGACAAAAGGCCCACTTTATGAGCTCTGAGCTGTACATTGATACCAGATGCTATGCAGGGAGAATTCTACACACGCCAATGACTTCTAAAGCCCTCTATTAGTGAGCAAAGTGCTCAGATTTCCACCATTCTGCTGCATTCTGCATGTCAACCCTCCATAATAGACCGTATGGTGTGAGAACAGGTGCTAACATTATCCCCCAAACTGTTCTGCCAAACAGACAGTTATCTAATGTCAGAACATTTAAATGGTATTATAGCCTGTAGCCTGACCCGCTGTACTTGACTACTCTTCAACTCTGTAGTGCGCCTCAGCTTTACGAGGCTTTGTCTCAGGCTTTTAGCTCATCGTCATCAGGGTTGTGGCGGTCGTACCCTTTTGCTTTCATCACCCTTGTTTCCAGCTGCTTTTTGTGAACATGTTATGATAAACACATGTGCCTAACACCGCCCAGACGGACCCGGGATTGGTCAAGCGAGTGCACTACAGTGCATGCTCTAACTTACATAACCTGCAAAAGACAATAGTGCAAGTATCCAGAACATATTGGCTCATTTTTGAACAGCAGGATGGAGGACACTTTCTACATCTGCACTGACAGTCAGTGGATTTTTTGAAAAAAAGATGTAAATCAGTTAGGAAGAGCTCGTACAGCTATGATGCTGAGCTACACCAATAGGTAAGAAGAACACTATCCCAGGACACGCACATACGCAACACTGCAGCATCAGTTCATCAGTGGTCTTTGTCATTTTGAGGCATTTCTTAGAAAGATATGTTGAAAGTTACCCTTTTTAATGATTGATCAGAAAACAAGTGAGATCATCCACACTACAGTTCATAAATAATTGTGCAGTTGGTTAATTTTAATAGTTTTTGTTTTCATAATTAATGCCCCTTCTTTCTCCATTTATACAGTAGCAAAAAACTTTACAAAAGTAAACTGCAGCAATGGAAACTTTAAACCACTGTAGGTTTGTAGAAAATGTCTCTTTTAGTCTTGCTGTCATTTTTTCATTGTAGCCCACTGACAATGTGGGTAGTTACTGCAAAGAATAGCAACAGCCCTTCACATGGGCAGACGGTGAGTCATGACAGGGGCAAAGTAGAGCTTGGATGTGAACTCATATATCACAATTGAGCAGATTTTATTTTTCTCTGGTGGTACCTCCGCACTTCCTGAAGTGAAACTAAAGTCTAATCTTTATCCTGTGGTCAAAAGCAACCTGCAGCTAATGATAAGCAGTGTCTGGTAAAATTAATGAGGTCAGCCATTCTGATTGGTTAACAATATTATTTCACAGCAGGAGCGTCAGGCTGTTGTCTGCTTGAGGAGAGGAACACATGACATTTGTCTAATTAACTTGTGCCTCTGGTGATGAAGCAGACCCTTACCTTCACTGGAGAGACCTGTTGGCCACTCAAGCTGGCTCTGAAGGCATCATTAGAGGAAAAACTGTTAGCTCCTTTCTAGCCCAACCCCGTATTAGAATTCATTTGCATGGGTTCTTTGTTCTTGCAGTTGTGGATCTTGTGACAGAACATCTGACAAGGTTCAGGATGAGGGCAACAGAAGATTATCAGGTTGCTGAGTTTCCCCTACCGAGGTGCGCAGACAGGGCTGTCTTGGGGGAAAACATGTGATGTGGGTGTGAAGGCTGAGTGAAAATCAGGAAAAGCTGAATAATACTCTGCATTGCATCTGTCCTGAAAACAAAGAGGTTTCAGTTTGAAATGACTCTGGTTGAACGCCACTGGTGTGCTCTCAAAATCCAACAATGTCAGATCGTGTTGAAATAAATTCACATATTAACTTGTATGAGATGCATTAAGCTGAAGACGAAGAAGACCAAGAGAGCTCGTTCCTTAACAACCTGATGATGATCCAGCGGATAAGCACACCTTTAAGAACTCATTCTCAGTGTCAACCAGCTCACTCGTTTACACTGACTGAATCAATGCCACCATGTTCCCTCAGCCATGATACATTTGACATCACTGCCTCATTAAAAGTGCATTAAAATGAAGTTAGAAAAGCATCTCGGTGTAACAAACCTTTGCTGCAGTTATCACATTATGATGATTAGTGTCGATCAAGCTATTAACCTCCCAAACAGTGCTGCTGGCTGCGTTTGTGTTGCCCTGACACAGCTCAAACTAGAAACACATTCCGTTTACTGCTGCGCTCAAGACAGAATGATCTCCAGGCTGTACAGACAGTACACTATATATACAGTATATATACACACACACACACACTGGAGGACTCTATCTATGGTGAACAAATCATATAAAACCAGTTTTTAATACATATTTGGACACTGAATAAAAGGTACTGCCTACAGGCTACTGCAATTCTCAGTATTACCCATCAGACTACGTATGGTGTTACTGAATGTCTTTATAGTCCCATGACACAGGATTCTCCATCCTTCATTGATTGGCTCAGTGAGAGAATAGATCACCCCCCTCTACACATGATGCGCCTCTGCCTGGCCCCTGCTTATCTGACAGGTCCCAGCATCATAAAGCTGATTGCAGTGACAGACCTGCGCTCCTCAGCACCGGAGACGGTCCGTTTAGTGGCCGTAAATGACAAGCTGACTGACAGCCTGGGATTTAACCCTAATTACACCTGGCTAACCAGAGCCAAAACATAGCATTTATGAGAAAAGCCCTTCAGCCAGCAGAGCCTCAGAGCCCCAAACAATATGTGGAAGCCTCTCTACTAGTTCCCTTTCATTTGATTTATGTCTTTGGAGTTGGATAGAAAAAGAAAAGAAAAGAAAAGCAAGAAAAGCAACTTCATGCTTACCCTTACCCATAATCCAATAAATAGGTTTATGGAGCCAAACAAGACAAAACAAAGGGGAGTTTTGAACAACTCACGAGACAAATACTTTTTGTTTCCGGAGTTGTGGAAGTTTGGTGTTCAGGCCTGTCCTTCAAGTCAAGCTACTGATTGTTGTTCCTCGTTCTAATGGTGATGCAAAATGTAATCGCAGGCATTGTATGGGATCTGAAGCAGGCTTTTGCTGGAATGATACACAAAAGGTGAGACTTGAGTGAGATTTGTTTCTTTTCCTCCCTCTATTACCTTCTCATGGTCTTCTGTCATTCTAGAGAAAACTCAGCTCCACCAGACAAAGGTGGAGCTGAGCCTTTTCATCCTGCAATCCCTCTCTTTGCTCTCTTTCTCTAGCCACCTCACACCTTCATACCTCCCTGCCGGTCTCTGCTTACTCATTCTTGCATCTCTGGCCTCTCCTGTGGGGAGATTGTGGGCTGGCAGGGCCTGGCTGCTTTATTGAACAGCGCCTCCTCATCTTTCTTTTTATTGAGTGTCCCAGCCGTCAGCGAGCCTGTCAGCCTTTTCTTACCGCACCACATTTGTCTTCATGATTGGGCAGCCAGTTTCTGAACGCACATCGGACAACCCATCTTGTGCTGTTGCCAACCAGCTCACACACTGTGCATATACTGTGTCACTTAAAAGAGAGCAGACACGCGCACATGCCTACACAAATGCACACACATGCACACGCACATGCTGTACCATATGCCATATTGTACAAAGGATGCAATTTGGGGGCGGGGAAGTTCTTGGCAATGCACATGCATCATAGTTGTTAGCGATGGTGAAAGTAATTGGCTCCCAACCGCATATGTTCTGAGTGGATCTGAAACTCTCACATGGCTGTGCTGACCCAGTGTGCAGGACTGCACAGATGTATAGTAAGGGACATATCTCCCATGGTCCCTGAGTTTACTCCATTAAAGGGAAGTCATGCTAAGCTACATGTGGGACAATGAAAGTATGCTGAAGTACTTGATAAGCCACAAGCTTCTGAGTCACTGACTATATATATATATATATATATATAGGTCTGTCAGTGCAGTTAGCACAGAAACACACTGTGTGAACGGCACTTACACAGACTCTTTCACTCTTTCTCGTGTCAAATCCCCTGAAAGTTGTGAATGACGCTCTAATGGCAAACTAAATGGTCCAGGGAAGAAAAATCAATTTAGAAAATTGCTTGAATTCTTGCAGGTCCCTTCCATTGTCATTATGAGATAATAAGGGGGGGTGGTGGCGGGTTGGGGGGGGGGGTTTGGGGGGGTGGGAGTGGAGTGCATGACTTACACAGTGGCCTCTGGGGGCTTATTAACTTTGTCTCTGTTCCACTAACCTCTATTGGTCATTTTCTCTACCCTTTAAATTAACTGACCAACAGTGAACAATGGGGGAACGTGAATAATTGATCAGCATCTCTCAAGAGAAATTAATTCAACCTCAGGTCCATTTTCACAGTGCTGATGAATTCTCTGACGTGGTCTGTTTTCTGCAGGATAGCAGCCTTTGTGTGACAGCCATCATGTTTGCTATTACCTTTTACAACGACAGCTAAGAGTATCATTGGTATTCTGAGATGGTACATGAATGCACCGGTGCACCATGATAGTGAGGGAGTGAAAAGATGTTGCCGTTATCTTTCACCACGAGGTGCACTCTGCGTGAATCTGCTCCCAGTCATTCTCTTCCGCTTTGTGTGCTCCAGGCTTTTGTTGCCCAACAACAGCTTAAATTAGATCACTGTCCAATGTTTTGCTCTGGTGATTAGCTCATAAGCTACTGCAGGCACCCATGATCACTGAGGCATGAGTGGAACAAGATACAGCAGAGAGAGTGACTAGTTGTCATGCACAAGTCCTCCAATCGCCATCTGTTACTGCATGTAAAATCAATCTGTGTGAGAGGCTACACCGTATCCCAGGGGCACCACACATCCAGCCACCAAGGAAGCACAAAACTATGTAAGCACTTATTTAGGCCATGTTAGACAGGACTCTATACCTTAATGCAGTGGTCCCCAAACATTTTCTGCTGGGCCCCCCTTTGCCCCCCCCCACTCCAAAAAAAGGACATACG